>JAQFVV010012456.1:6718978-6947126 GCA_028023455.1 Epiperipatus broadwayi
AGGGAGTAATATCCATATTGTTTTATTGGATGAAAGTTGTGTTTTATATGATAAGTCAAGGTTCATGGTAATGAATAATGTTAGGTAGTCTGATAGTGTTGAGTTTTTGAAAGAAATATTAATCATATGATGCAGCATAGGAGAATAAAAAAACAAGTCAATCAGTGAGGAATGTCTACTATTTTTAAATGATACCATATTATTTGGCAGAAATCCTCCATTCATCAGTGGTATTGTAAGTCTGTATAGCCATTTTTTTAACAAATTGACCATAAGACATGTTGAAATCCCCTAAGAGTAGATATGAGTAGAATGACAATGCAAGAAGGGAGTTTAATGTTAATATTAGCCTATTTATTATTATTGGTCCTGTAGGTATTATATAAATACTACATTTAGAACTATGGCCTGATGATTTAGTGTAATAATTAAAAAATGGAAATCCATGTATAGTATTCTAAAAGATTCAAATGGTTATAGTTCTATTAATAATTGCACCCATGCCTGCTGATGGTGTAATGGATGTTTTTGAGAAAACTGAAAAACCATGATTGTGTAGATAATCCGATGGATGAATAAATGAACTGTAAATATATTTTTGTCTCAAGCAAACCAAGTACAGTACTTGAGGTTGAGAAATATTAAGTCATTTGGAAAATTCCAAAACTTTTGCCACAGAGTTTAGACCTCATATTAAATGCACTTATCTTTATCTTCCTATTCAATAAGAAAAAACTAACTTAGTACAATTACTTGACAATTCAGTCACAAAGAAAGGACAACTTGGCACTTTCCCTTCACTCACCATCCATCTCTAGACAATAATCTGAGATATTAGTTAAGGACCCAATCTCTGACAAATTATGATCCCTTAATCTCTCAGAAAAAATTGAGCAAGGTGTATTTTTAGTGGCTGTGTTTACTGGGTCATCTTCTGAAATATCTGCAAACTCATTGTCTTCAAGGTTCAAATTAGTTATTTTTATGTTGTTTATGTCTGTTTATATTTTCTTCTTCTTCACTAGAGTCTTGTGGTGGCTGAGCAAGGTATATTTTTAGTGGCTGTATTTATTTACTGGGTCATCTTCTAAAATATCTGCAAACTCATTGTCTTCAAGGTTCAAATTAGTTATTTTTATGTTGTTTATGTCTGTTTATATTTTCTTCTTCTTCACTAGTCTTGTGGTGGCAGTGGCAGTTGTTGTTATCATCATCATCATCATCATTATAATAGATATATTTCTTTTTCACTTAAAACAAAAACCATATGAGATTAAATCGGTTCAATTTTAAAACCATTATTAAAGTATCTAAAATAAATTACAGTATTGACATGTTTTATGGTTTAAAACAAATGTAACTAATTTAGAATATTATGGAATTGAATTGATATTATATTTCAGAATTAAAAATAGCACTGGCAATTATTACTCTTGGTGATATGGCTAATTTTTGGTGCTCAATAAAGTGGGAGAAAAGTAGACTACTAATGTGAGATAATGTTGAAATGAACATTGCATACAAAAAGTGAAATAGCAACGCAATGATTACATAAAAAGAAATTATTTTTAAAGGAGGAAAAAAAAAATCATTTAATGCAAAATGATGGAGAATTTGTGCTCTGGGTGTTTTAGTGCAGTGGTAGAGTAACAAAGTTTGGAGCATAAAGTACTCGGATGAATTTCATTTTGCCATTTCTAACATTCAAACTGCTTATGAATTTCTGAGAAAAAGTAAGATTTAGTAATAATTATCTAATTAAAATGTCAAATATATGAAAATTCTATTTACATTGGGTTTGCAACACTATAATAAACACCCTTGAACAATTTTTAATCATTTAATTAAGCTTTAATAAATTTTTAAAAACTATTACTAATGTCAAAAAAAATAGTATGTATGTATATTTGGCCAAAATTCTAGGAGTAATAATATCTTGCATTTTTATTAATCATAAATTTCCTTTCAACTATACAGTTAACATAAATTTAACAGTGAAGTATAATGTGCAAAACAGATAGATATAAATCCATTTCATCATTACGACCACATAATGCAGCCATGAATTTTCAAATTATAAACATCTGGTTTCAGCTTAAAATTACCGGAAATTGCACAGTTTATGCATGCGCTTTTTACATCTTCATTTCCATCTTTCATTCTAGTTTCAGAAAAGGTTAAGTTTCATTTTTCTATGATAAAAATACAAGATTTTACTGATGTGCTTAGTTGAATGAATGTTATTGAGAGCAGATGTTATGTATTTAATTCTATATATTTTTTAATTAGTATTTGAATATATTTTTTAATTGTTATTTGAATTTCAAAATTGGAAAGGAATAAAAATCCTTATGCTGCTCTTCCACAAAATAATAATCAGAAAATAATAATTCTTTACAACAGTTATATAATCAAATAATAATTTTGTACATAAAAAGCTTTTTTCAGCACATGCTTTGATGCCCTTTTCAAATGTTACTAATCTATTTAACATTAATGAATCACCTGATATAAAACCATCCAGTGCCCAATAATGGAATTAAAACAAACAATAATAATATAAATAATTAAAACAAATCAAAACCTATAAATTGAATAATTACAAAACAACTAACTATATCATAATATGTCAAACAATATTACATGCATTTTTTATACAATTATATAATGATTCTTATATAATTTCCCATTTATTTTTAATCAACCAATTATTAACTATATTTGTAGAAGTCTTATAAATATTCATACAATTAGTCAAATTATTTTTAATATAGTATGTTCATATATTTGTCTTCTTTTTGGATTTTTGATGAAATTTAAATATTTAATACTTTTTGTAGCATCTATTCTATGGCCATATTTCAAGGAATGAATATATAATGCAGACCTATCATTTCTTGTTTTAATAGCATTGTTATGTTCTTTGGCTCTTACCTCTGTTTTCCAGTATGCCCAAAGTAAATCATTTTACAAATTTCGCATATAATTTTATACACCTGGGTCTCGTTTTATGCGGTAGATAGGTTCCACACAAAACCCGCATTAAAAAAATCGCACAAAAATTGACTTTAATTTACCTTGAAAAATGGGGGATATGTTCCAGTAATTTTCAGAATTCACATAAAAACAAAGCAACAAAGAAAAATTACTTTAAAATTCACATTAAAAAAATAAGCAAATAAAGTATGACTAATAAAAAATTTCAAATATTTGAAAAATATTAATACAAAACAAACTTTTTTTATTACTACAGTATTTAATTTTACATTTTTCATAGATATTTTAATCATTACCGCTAGCATTCACTTGTAAACTGGTAAGAAATCAGATTCAATGTGATGTGATGTATTGTGGCTGCTCCTTAAACGAAGTCAAGTCTCTCAGCAATTATGCACAGAGAAACCTGTTAACCACTTTATTTTTATTCGTGGTGTGGACTACTAAAATCACTTTTAGTCTTGTACTGTTTCTATATTAAAAAAATGAGATCACAATCAAAACATTATCATTAGAAAGATTATTTTCAGTTTATAAAATCTTTGTTTTTTATTTTAAAAATCTAAAAGATTATTTATTTCTGTTATATATAACATAATACGTTTTAAAAGTTTAAATTTTTTGAATATTTATTGCGATATTTTTATATGTAAGTATAAATCTATTATTATTATTTACTCATTAGTATAAGTAGGTTATTTACATAGAAGCTAAAATTCTAAATACAGCTTCAGGCCATATTCACGTTAGCTGCTAATATAGCGTTATATTTTTGAAAAAAAAAAAAAGTATTTCAAGTCAAAATAAGTTATTAATAATTTAAATTTCTTGATATCTAATAAATATAGTGAAATATGAAGGATATTAAGAAGAAATATGAATCGCATAACTTCAAAATCGCATTAAAATAATCCGCATAAAACGAGGCCCAGGTGTATACAATTTCTTTTTTTAAACAGTTTAAAAAAGAAATTGCATTACAGCATAATTTTATGAACACATTATGTACACAACATAATAATAGTGATCATAAAAATATTCTTAAAAAATGTATTTTGAATATAAATTTAATTTGCACAAAACAAAACTTAAAATTTTCCTAAGATGTACGAAATCATAATGTTAAATTTTAAAAAATCCAACTGATATTTTGTTAATTATAAAACTACAATCAAGATTATCATCAAAGTCAAATGCCAATGATCTGAAAATATCTAATCAATATATTTTATAGTTTTTAAACAATATTATATATAATTACTGCAATATTAAAATAACTGGTATACATATATACATTTTGCAACCAAGAGGTGTGGAATGTTTTGAATGATAAAATCTGAGTTATCCTTTGCATGTATTTCAATGATTAACTATTAAATTGTTCTTATCTATAGTTTTAATAGATTCATGATGTTATTGTTTTTCTGAATCTATTATGTAATTTCTCGATCTTTTTGAAAAATATTTGGTCAAAATTTCACCATATTAAAAACAAGTTACAAAAAAATGTGAAAAAAAACAAAACAAAACAAAACAAAAATAGAACAAAGAGCAAAGCGAAAGAAAAATAAATTAAAATAATAAAAACAAGATATAGATCATCCTATAAAGATTTTTAGAAACAGGAAAGTCAAATTTAATACAGATTTCAGCGTGAGACAACAAGTGTACTCAACAGATGAAAGAGATTAAACTTAGTATGGTGCCATGTATTGTGCAATTCATATTCATTAGTCAAGACAAAAGCAGCCAGTAAAGACTTTTCCAACAGCTTTTAAATAGAAAGTAAAGAAGAATATATTATTCACCAGACTTTCCAAATGTCAGGCATTGAGAGTTTTTCTTTCTTGTTTTAAAAATAACTAGATTTATTTTTATAACAGTACCCAGATAGACAGCTAAGTTATCCATGAGAAGATTACGTGAAAAAATTCCTAAGCTGGTTTACAACATAAAAAAATAACCAAGCTACCAACTTAACATCTTCAAACTTCAAGTCATAGACATTATAAGGCATATCTGTTAATTACAACACAAGGTACTTCATTTTTTAAGCATATTATTATACTTTCGCCTGAACTTCCCCTATAAGTATAGTTATTTTCTTATTTTATTTATTTGTCTTATATACAAATTACATTTTCAATGAAATAAAGATATGTAATTTCATTATTTTTTTATGACACTTTTGAGAGTTTATCAAATAAGAATATAAAATCCTCTATCCTTGCCAAGAATCATTTATTTCAACTTAATAGTTACTCAGAAGACATTATGAGTGGTTCACATATTTTCTTGCCTTGAAAGAGAACATTAATGATAGTATTTTATTCATTCACAGTAAAAGCATAAATGTTGAGAGAAAAAAATAAAATGAAATCTTTCTCTGCCAATATACACAAAGTATCTTAGTGAAACTGTGACCGCTACAACCCAAGGTGCTACGATAGTGAATTATAATATGAAATGTGACATTATGTAGCATATCTTTGTAAATTGTCTTCAATTCTCTTTCTGGCAAAATCTTGTATGTCACTTGAAAATGTTCTGGCAACTCATAGTTTCCATTGCCATATACAGTTGGAATCATTCCAAATGTTTCAGTAACAGCTTCACCCAATTTGAAATAAAATTTAATGATAATGCATTCTTCCGTCATGGGTTAAGATATGAAACACACCATCCCATTTCATATAGATACAATTTATCCAAAACACTTCGAACACTTTTTAGCAAAACTCTTTATTTGTACATATATACATACTTAGCATTCAGACATGCTAAGCTCTAAATTTTTTTTTTAATAACTAAATCATGTTGTAACTATGCATGCACTGATTCAGAGTGGCACTTCAGGAGCTTGGTAAAAGTCACCAGTCACCTTTTCACTGACTATATAAGTAGAGATTTCTCAGGGCATGTAAGTTGCATTCATACATATTTAATAATATTGATAAATAAATTTTCTATTAATCTAAAAGGGTTCAGATTTATTTAGGAATGCTTCTCTTACAAAATCTATATTAATATTTAAATAGAAGTATACTTTACATATTTGGAATTTAGATGTAATTATAGGGGATTTGAACACAGACTTTCACGCTCCCTTCAGCTCTAACACACTATTTCATACAACTGATACACATGACTATACACATGTGAAAAAGATAAATAATCAATATCAGTATTTCGTGCTGAACAAGCACTCATCAGTTGATTATATATATATGGGAGATAATGATTTGGACCAACTGACAGTGCTAGTTCAGCATGAAATACAGATACTGAAGATCATTCATCTTTTTCACATGTGGTGATTATGAATATCAGATGTATGAGATAGAGTGGATGGCAGAAGGGTGCTTGAAAGTCTAAGTTCAAATCCCCTAAAATTAAAATTTATATTACCATAATAAGGGAAAACTACTAATTAAACATTTAAAAGAATGTGCCTTTTGCATATCATTCTGCTTTACCCCCCTATCAATTTCTTTCTTAAATTAAAATATCTGAAACTTTCATTTTTAAACATTAGATTTATAAATAATTATTTCATTATAGATCAATTTTGTTTTAGATATAATAATTACTATATTCCTATAATTATATATGTTGTAATAAATATATGTAAAACTATATATAAGCAGACATAATTATTACAAAGTTTATATACTATATTTTTCTGAAGAAATTTTTTTTTTTTAATGAAAGGTAAACAGAAAGATTCATTTTTAAAATTTTTGATAATTAATATTATAAATAATTAAACACAAACAATTTTTTTTTTTTTTAATGATGGAGGATAAAAAAGTTTTCCGTTTATTTTGATTTTCTTGTCGGACAAAAATGAACATTTTAAAATGCTAAATGAAATCTAAAAAGATAAAATCGTTGTCTTAATTTTTGAGAAGGGTAACATGAATTCCTAATTTTAAAAATCAATAATTACTATGTACAAATATAAGATTTATTATGTTACACAAATATAAACAAAATATATAAAATGCGCTAACACGCACAAGCACACAAAGCTAAAAACAAATAAAGCAAATATATATTATTTTAATATTATTCATTAAATGGCTAGGCGCTTTCAAGGTTCAAGCCCTCATAATCATAGCCGTATTACAAAATATAATAAATTGACTTGGAGTGATGCAAATTTATGCAAATGAAATAATTATGCATTCCATTTCTTGGATATTTTGTAGCAAGAGTCTTTTCTATTGATGGCATCGCCATCTCTAGATAAATTTGCATCACTCCAAGTCAATTTATTATATTTTGTAATACGGCTATGATTATGAGGGCTTGAACCTTGAAAGCGCTTAGCCATTTAATGAATAGATATTAAAATAATATATATTTGCTTTATTTGTTTTTAGCTTTGTGTGCTTGTGCGTGTTAGCGCATTTTATATATTTTGATTCATAATTTAGCCACAAAGTATGAACTATTTGCTTATTACAAATATAAACAATAAGTTTGTATATACTTAAAATAATAATTCTGTAAATCTTTTTGAAATCACAGAAACATTTTTGACTAACAATAAAAATTCAAGAATTGGTGTCGAAAGTTGTCCCGGGTTGGCGGGTAGCTTCCGGCTAATGCTATGACACATAAGAAAAAAACAAAAATATGAATGGTTTTTTTTTTATAAAGCAGTTCTAAACAAACAAAAAAAAAAAAGTGCTACATTCGTACAAACAATCTCAATTTTTTGTAAAAAAAAAAAAAAAAAAGGTACTAATTTAAATTGGCTGCTATTTAATTTGACAATAATCCTGAAACAAATATTGAACTGTTTGTGATAATGTAATGCAGTGTATATGGATAAGTATATACATATATGTTTGATTTATTTTACTTATTTTAATTGCCACCACATAACATATGAATAAATTATCTCTCATTATGTTCACTCTAGTAGAAAATTTACATATTTTAGCATGCGCTGAACTCTATTAAATGAATGCTAATTAATTTAGATTATGCAGAAGTTGCACAAATATAAAATGACAAATTATCTAGTTAAGGATGTGCATATGCAAGAAACCCTGTAAAAGTGACAGATAAATGAACTGTTATTAAACATGTATATATAGAATTATTACACACATATTTATCGAAGATAAATAACAATTTTTTCCCAAGATTAACATTTAATTTTATTTCATTATATATGTATTATTTATTATGAGTAAATATAACTAATTACATTTTGTGTTATTGTTTGTTTATTATGGATGCCACCTGACTGGTATTTTTTAGATTCCCCACCCCCCAGCTTACACAACATTTTTTTTTTCTATTTATAAAATATTTATAAGATTGTTATAAAAAAATAGTATTGTATCTAATCACTATATTATTAATCCTAATTTTTAAATGTATGTAATTATTGTTATAAAAAATTATATATATATGTTGTGTACACTCGGACATATATTCTGTAAATAATAGATGGAATATTTTGAATTATAATATCTTCAGTCCTTGTACTTAAATTGTACTTCACTTTTATTTAAACAGTGAATAATAAATATTGAATTGTTTTTAATTCATAATTTTTATGAGTTGCCCGAATTGTTATTGTGTTTCTGTATCTATCCTTTATTTTCTTTATACCCTGAAAAATTATGATTGAGATTTTACTCTATTTTGAATTTTTATTACATATTTTGATTATCAAGTAAAATTAGAAATATCACAAAATTGATAAATTTGTTAAATGAAAGCTTGATTCTAGATAAAATATTTAGATCCGATATTACTGAAATCTGTAAAATCCACGAAGCTCAAATATCACAGTAGAGTTGATTTAAGTGATCACATGTTGAAAGGAGTTTGCTATTAACTGAAAGGAGACCCTAATGTCCACTCTGTATGTTCTTGTCATTGCAGCTGTTATTACTATATGATTACTCATATAGTATATAAATATGGATGGACTGCTCACCAACATGCATTAGCCAGCATGGTGAGTTTATTGGCTTTTTACCTCAGAGTTTAAGATCAAGAAACACCATGGTCTTTCTTCTCAGTTATCTGATAAGGCAGAATGAATGTATGTGTAAATGATAAATATTTTTCCAATAGTTATACAATTATGACAGACAAAAATAAATCATGGCCTTTATTCCCAGGAGTCTGTAAAGTCACCAACCAAGGCAGGGGTTGGTGGCTGAAGGCAGAGGGTGCTAAGAATCTCTTGATTGTGGACCCAGGCTACCATTTGATGATGACTTTTTATTTAGGTACTTAAAACTGCAGATTGCTTTCAAGTGAATGAAGATTGCAAGAATTAGAAAAAGAACTGTCTTATATTAAATGAATCATTATTGGACTTTGTGAAGTTAGAAGAAAGGTGAAGAGACAATTGATTTAAAAAGTGGACATGTACTCTATTATAAAGGCACAAATATTGGAAATACAAGTGGAGTAGAATTCATAATAAATAAAAAGTGAAAGAACAACATTGTGGAGATTGATGGTGTATTGGACAGAGTGGCATGATTAGTTACACAACTTAATAGCAGATATCAAATCATTTATGCCCCAACAAGTTATCATAGTGATGAAGTAGTAGAAGATTTTTATATGGATATACAAAAGGCTTTTGATTAGAGTAAACAACATTTTAAAATTGTTATGGGAGACTTTAATGTTAGAATTGGTAAACAAATGAAAGATAAAAGTGCTGAAGGTAATTTTGGTTATGGTAAAAGAAATGAGAGGGGACATAGACTTGTGGAGTTTGCAGAAAAAGAAAAACTTTATATTATGAATTCTTTTTTTGAGAAAAAGGTTAAAAGGAAATGGACATGGAAGCATCCAAATGAAGATACAGCAGAATTGAATTATATTTTGACTAGCAGGAAATACATATTTCAAGATTGTAATGTTCTTAATAAATTTAACACAGGAAGTGATCATCGATTAGTAAGGTGTAAATTACATGTTAATGTAAAACTAGAGAGACAAAAATTATTAAGAAAAACAATATTTACAGTTGATATTCCTAATCTTCAGAAACATTCTAATGAATTTAAATTAGAACTTACAAATAGGTTTCAAGTGTTAGGAGATTTTGAACATGATTCAGATTTGAATGAAATTAATATGAAAATAACTGATACACTTTTAAAAACTGCAACAAAGATAGCTGGTAGAAAAAAGCAGCAATTGACCAATAAAATTTCTACTGAGACTAGAGAATTTATGAAGAAAAGAAGGAATATGAAGATATACAAAAATGATGCATTAAAAAGAATTGAATATCTCGAATTTTGTAAAATGGTACGGAAAAGAGTTGAAAATGATATAAGAAAGTATTACTGTGAACTAGCAAGGAAAGCTGTAGAAGAAAATAAAAGTCTCAAGAATGTAAAACAACATTTTGGTATTGGTAGGAAATTTATATCTGCAATAAGAAAAAAAGATGGAATTATTACTAAAAAGAGAGATGACATCATGAAGTTGGTAGAAGATTTTTATCAAGAATTATATAGTAATAAAGAAGAAGTACCTCCTATATTTATTACATCTTCCGAATTGCCCAGAATTTTAAATGAAGAAGTGAGACATGCAATTAAATTTATGAAGAAAGAAAGGCTCCAGGTAATGATGGAATTATAATTGATATATTAAAAGAAGCAGGTGAAGAAATTTTTTTTAGCAAAGTTATATACCAAATGTCTTAATGATAAAGATGTACCAGATGATTGGAAGAATGCAGTATTAATATTAATATTTAAAAAAGGTGATAAAGAAAATATTAGATAATTACAACTCGTCTACAGAGAACATTGAATTTCCATCAATCAAGAGAACAAGCTGGATTTAAAAGTGATTTTAGTACAGTAGATCATATCCAGGTATTAAGAGAAGTTATAGAAAGAACAAATAAATATGAGTTGCCATTATGCTTTGGATTTGTAGATTATGAAAAGGCATTTGATTCTATAAAAATTTATTCAGTGATTAAAGCATTGGATCATCAAGGTATAGATCCAGGATATTGTCATATTTTAAAGAGTATTTATAAAAATGCAACAGCAACAATCAGATTACATAATGATACTGGGGAAGTCAACATTGAGAAGGGTGCAAGACAGGGTCTCCACATCTCCAAATCTTTTTATAGAAGTGCTGCAATAAGTATTTTGTAGATTAAAATGGGAAGCTAAAGAAGTGAAAGTAAATGGAGATTATTTAAGTCATTTAGATTTTACAGATGATGTAGTTGTTTTTGCAAATAATGCTTTAGAGTTGCAGGAAATGTTGCAGGAGTTATCAGATGAAAGTAGAAAAGTAGGACTAAAGATAAATATTAAAAAGATTAAAGTAATGTTTAATGGATTTTCTCAAAATATGAAAATAAAGATTGATTATGATGAATTAGAAAAAGTTAACAGTTACAAATACCTTGGTCAGATTATTAATACAGATGGAAGCATAATGGATGAAACTAACCATAGAATCAAACTTGGTTGGAGTGCTTTTGGTAGAAATAACTTGATACTAAAAGAAAATATGCCTATGTGTTTGAAAAGGAAGGTTTTTAATAAATGGGTTTTACCAGTTCTTACTTATGGATCTGAGACTTGGACACTTAATAGAAGAGCCATACAGAGACTTCAGACCACTCAAAGAAGTATGGAGAGATGCATGTTGGCAGTAACAAGAAGAGATCAAAAATGCAATATATAGGTAAGAGAACAAACAGGTGTTACTGACCTCATGGAAAAATTAAAAGACTGAAGTGGAGTTGGGTTGGACATATTTCTAGAAGAGATGATAATAGATGGACAATTGAAATCTTAAACTGGATTCCAAGAGATTGTAAAAGACCAAGAAAGAGACCACATGTGAGATGGATGGATGAAATAAGTAAATGGGCAGGGGTGATGTGGAGAAGAGAAGCTAAAGATTGGAGATGGATTCAACTTGGAGAGACCTTCCTGCAGTGGATTGATAATGGTTGTTGATGATGATGATGCTAACTTAAATCAAAGCATTAACAAAAGAAAAAAGGAGAGGAGTCAGGGATAGGGCAGTTTTTATTTTGATTCTGAGAATAATAATTTTTAAAAAATATAACATCAATTAACTGTTTTTTGAACTTGAGACTCTGAACATAAAAGAAATTTTAAAGAAATTCATTAATAAAAATCATAAAAATGTTTTTGAAAAATTATAAGATTATTTTAAATATATAATTAGAAATAAAAATACTTGTATATTAACTCAAAATTTTAAAAAAAGCATCCATGTTATGTCAGGACTTTGATTTCTCAATAATTGATATGATAAAATGCAATTCAAAGAATAACGGGGGGGGGGGGGAATATTAAATATGTGAGTAAGGGGTGATGACTCAAGGCTTCATTACAAAAATTATTAAAGATATTTACTAGTAAAAAAATATTATTAACTGATTTAAAGCATAAGAAAATGTTAAAATTTAATTATAATATTTCATACAACATACAAAACAAATACATATACAAACTGCAAAAACAGATTTTGTTAAATGCAATGAATGATGGAGACATTATCTGATATACTTAAGTAATTCACTTAAAATCACATGATCACTATCTTATACTAGCACATAATTGTTTATAAACAAAGCAAAACTCTCCATACAGTATTGCCATATGACTATATAAGCTATTGAGCTTAGATTGAAAATATTTTTGTGTTTTCAATTTCATTCTCATAATTTTGTAGTTAAGTAGAGATAAAAGGTGGGTGCTGGAGGATTGCATTAGATCCTAAGATCTAGGTGCAGTGCTCTCAGATCCAAAGCTCCTCACTGATGATGGCCACAAGCCAGAAACTAGTTTGGGGATATTGGATGAGTAGGCATTAGATAGAGATTTTATGCACAAGCCTTTTGGTATTCATTGATTACTCTGGTTGGCACAGGGTGGCAATACTGTATGGAGAGTTTTGCTTTGTTTAATTCACTTAAAAATAAAAATTGTAATTTGTCAAAATTATATAAGCTATATTTATTTTCCAGTTAATATGCCATAATGAAAAAATAACTTTATTTTTCTGATAATATTTTTAATTTCATGAAACATATGTAACAAATTCACAGAACATTAATGGACTGTTGAAAGTAACTTTAAAGCTTATCATGCACCTCATTCTCATCTGTATTAACTTATTATTTTCTATAAATTTTTATAACATTTTATATTCAAGATTCATTAGCAAGTTATATTTATGGCATCATAAGGATGGAAATAAATATATGATTGCATTTAAAAAATAAATATGAGTAATTTGGAAATGTGTATTATTTTAATTTTGTCTACTTATTTTTTAAACAATCAATTAGAAATTACATACAAGATTAATTATATTAAAACAGGAAAGTTATAAAAAAAATATTTTTTAACATTTTATTGAAATACCTTAACCTGGTTCAAAATGTCAGAAGTACAACACTTAAAGAACAATAAGGAAATTTTGTTGAGTTATGAAACATTTATAAACAATTTATCAACTAAGACAATCAATGAATTATTTCTGCATATCATTTAATCTAATATAATGATTTCTTAAAAGTTATCAACTTTTAAGTTTTCTTTCAGGATTATTACTGATTTTTATTACTATTACTAATAACTGACAATACTTTTAATCTCTTAACAATATTTAACACAGCTGCAAATTTTCAAATATTTCACATATGAAAAATTATCAGAAAAAGATATCAAATTAAAGTGGAGTCATGATGTCCAGTGTACTTTGTTTGAAGTCCGAAAAAGATATCAAATTAAAGTGGAGTCATGATATCCAGTGTACTTTGTTTGAAGTCCCTGTCATGCACGATGTGTGTAATAGCTCAAGTTTTATTGATAAGTTTGATTACAATAGAAGACATTTTTTTACTGAACTGCAAATGTATAATAATTTTCACTAATACACATATATATAACAGATGCTTTTCTATGTGTATAATATGCATATATAAATTAAGAATACAATATAAAAATTTATCAATAATAATAATTATACTTATTAATAAATTGTGGGAGCACATTTATATATATACAATGTGAATTCAGTTTACTTTTTCAAATAAAATGAATAGCAAAATATCAGACATTCATCACAATATGCTTGGAACAATAAATTTTTCTTCACTAACTTATTTTGCCTACAGAAATATAATAGCAATCTGACTAGCAGCAGATTAGCATCTAGTTGTTTTCAACTTCAGAACCTATAGTCATTCCTACTTGCCATTACCCATTTTAAATTCTCAATTAAACTCTTCAAATTTTAAGCTTTCTGATGCAATAGAACATTTTAATTCTTTTTTTCTATCATCGCTAAATTGATAACTTTAATTTATTGCATAACATTTAGCTTTACATTTAGATAACATTATATAGTATATATAATATTTAGATACCATTATATAGCTTTACATTTAGATAACATTATATAGTATACGAACATAGATGGGCTGCTCACCAACATGCATTAGCAAGCATGGTGAGTTTATTGGCTTTTTACCTCTGAGTTTAAGATCAAGAAACACCATGGTCTTTCTTCTCAGTGCCTGATAAGGCAGAATGAATGTTTGTGTAAATGATAAATATTTTTCCAATACATATATACAATTATGACAGACAAAAATAAAGCATGGCCCTTATTCCCAGGAGGCTGTAAAGTCACCAACCAAGGCAGCGGTTGGTGGTGGAGGGTGCTAAGAATCCTCTGATTGCGAACCCAGGCTGCCATTTGATGATGACTTTTTATTTAGGTACTTACAACTGCAGATCACTTTCAAGTGAAGGAAGATTGCAAGAATTAGAAGAACTGTCTTATATTAAATGGGACATTATTGGACTTTGTGAAGTTAGAAGAAAAGGAGAAGAAACAATTGATTTAAAAAGTGGACATATACTCTATTATAAAGGCACACATATTGGAAATACAAGTGGAGTAGGATTCATTATAAATAAAAAGTGGAAAAACAATATTGTGGAGATTGATGGTGTATAGGACAGAGTGGCAAGATTAGTTATACAACTTAATAGCAGATACCAAATGCAGATAATTCAGGTTTATGTCCCAACAAGTTCTCATAGTGATGAAGTAGTAGAAGATTTTTATATGGATGTACAAAAGGCTTTTGATCAGAGTAAACAACATTTTAAAATAGTTATGGGAGACTTTAATGCTAGAATTGGTAGATAAATGAAAGATGAAATTGCTGTAGGTAATTTTGGTTGTGGTAATAGAAATGAGAGAGGACATAGACTTGTGGAGTTTGCAGAAAAAGAAAAACTTTATATTATGAATTCATTTTTTGAGAAAAATATTAAAAGGAAATGGACATGGAAGCATCCAAATGAAGGTACAGCAGAATTGGATTATATTTTGACTAACAGAAAATACATATTTCAAGATTGTAATGTTCTTAATAAATTTAACACAGGAAGTGATCATCGATTAGTAAGGTGTAAGTTACGTGTTAATGTAAAACTAGAGAGACAAAAATTATTGAGAAAAACAATATTTACAGTTGATATTCTTAATCTTCAGAAACATTCTAATGAATTTAAATTAGAACTTACAAATAGGTTTCAAGTTTTAGGAGATTTTGAACATGATTCAGATTTGAATGAAATTAATATGATAATAACTGATACACTTTTAAAAACTGCAACAAAGATAGCTGGTAGAAAAAAGCAGCAATTGACTAATAAAATTTCTACTGAGACTAGAGAATTTATGAAGAAAAGAAGGAATATGAAGATATACAAAAATGATGTATTAAAAAGAATTGAATATCTCGAATTTTTTAAAATGGTACGGAAAAGAGTTGAAAATGATATAAGAAAGTATAACTGTGAAATAGCAAGGAAAACTGTAGAAGAAAATAAAAGTCTCAAAAATGTTAAACAGCATTTTGGTATTGGTAGGAAATTTATATCTGCAATAAAAAAAAAAGATGGAATTATTACTAAAAAGAGAGATGACATCATGAAATTGGTAGAAGATTTTTATCAAAAATTATATAGTAATAAAGAACAAGTACCTCCTATATCTATTACATCTTCCGAATTGCCCAGAATTTTAAATGAAGAAGTGAGACATACAATTAAGTGTATGAAGAAAGGAAAGGCTCCAGGAAAAGATGGAATTATAATTGATATATTAAAAGAAGCAGGTGAAGAAATAGAAACAATTTTAGCAAAGTTATATACCAAATGTCTAAATGATAAAGATGTACCGGAAGATTGGAAGAATGCAGTAATAATATTAATATTTAAAAAAGGTGATAAAGAAGATATTAGAAATTACAGACCTATCAGCCTTTTATCAGTTTTATATAAAATTTTTACCAAGATAATTACAACTCGTCTACAGAGAACTTTGGATTTCCACGAACCAAGAGAACAAGCTGGATTTAAAAGTGGTTTTAGTACAATAGATCATATCCAGGTATTGAGGGAAGTCATAGAAAGGACAAATGAATATGAGTTGTCATTATGTTTTGGTTTGTAGATTATGAAAAAGCATTCGATTCTATACACATTTCTTCAGTGATTAAAGCATTGGATCATCAAGGTATAGATCCAGGATATTGTCATATTTTAAAGAATATTTATAAAAATGCAACAGCAACAATTAGATTACATAATGATACTGGAAAAATCAACATTGAGAAAGGTGTAAGACAAGGTGACTCAATATCTCCAAAACTTTTTACAGCAGTGCTGCAAGAAGTATTTTGTGGATTAAAATGGGAAACTAAAGGAGGAAAGTAAATGGAGAGTATTTAAGTCATTTAGATTTTGCAGATGATGTAGTTGTTTTTGCAAATAATGCTTCAGAGCTGCAGGAAATGTTGCAGGAGTTAGCAGATGAAAGTAGAAAAGTAGGACTAAAGATAAATGTTAAAAAGACTAAAATAATGTTTAATCGATTTGCTCAAAATATGAAAATAAAGATTGATTATGAAGAATTAGAAGAAGTTAACAGTTACAAATACCTTGGTCAGATTATTAATACAGATGGAAACATAATGGAGGAAATTAATCATAGAATTAAACTTGGCTGGAGTGCTTTTGGTAGAAATAACTTGATACTAAAAGGAAATATGCCTATGTGTTTAAAAAGGATGGTTTTTAACAAATGTGTTTTACCAGTTCTTACTTATGGATCTGAGACTTGGACACTTAATAGAAGAGCAATACAGAGACTTCAGACCACTCAAAGAAGTATGGAGAGATGAATGTTGGGAGTAACAAGAAAAGATCGAAAACGCAATGTATGGGTAAGACAACAAACAGGTGTTACTGAACTTATTGAAAAAATTAAAAGATTGAAATGGAGTTGGGCTGGACATATTGCTAGAAGAGATGATAATAGATGGACAATTGAAATTTTAAACTGGATTCCAAGAGATTGTAAAAGACCCAGAAAGAGGCCACATGTGAGATGGATGGATGAAATAAGAAAATGTGCAGGGGTGTTGTGAAGAAGAGAAGCTAAAGATCGGAGAAGATGGATTAAATTTGGAGAGACCTTCATCCTGCAGTGGATTGATAATGGTTGATGATGATGATATACTTTATCACATAAAACTTCAGAAAAAATAAGTGAAAAGTAAAATGTATGTGCTTTCAACGAAAACTGAAAAAGCATCATTAACAAATGTAATTTCTTATAGCACTTCAAAATGAAAAAATGACTGTTGCCATATCATAACATTATTAAATTTACAAATTTTAAGATTTTTTAAATTTTTGTTTATTTACATTTTTTTTTTTTTTTTGCTTATATTTGGATAGCGTATAATTGAAGTAGTATATACTAACATAATTAAAAACTCCATTTAAAATGCTATTTCCATTATTTCCAGATTTTAGAAAAGAGGAACATAATCACACACTTATATGCAATATTGGGAAAAAGATGATCACAATAGAAGAATTGAAATATAACTGCTTCAAATAATAGCAACTGAAAAATCATACATAAAAATGCAACAACTATAAAGACTGCAGAATGTTATGAATAAGATGATGTATATAAGATTTATCAAACAAATATTGTATTATTTAATTACTTTGATTTGGATAACACTAGGATATAGGCAACAACAACAATAGAAAAAGTCAAATGTCATTTTGCAGATGTTTTATTTGTATAACAAATCATACAATGGATGCTTAAAATTATGTTAAAAAAATTACATTATATCTATACCAGGGGTAGCAATTGTTTTGACTCGGGGGCCATATAGGTTGGTGGAGGGCCGCATTGGGGGCCACTTTGTGGAAGCGAAGGTTAGCGGAGGGCCGCATCTTTTTTTCATGACACAATAAACACACTGCTTTATTCCCTGTATTACCAAAGAAATATTTGTTTGTCCATTCTTCATTAAACACATGACATTCATTACTGATTTTACATTTTTTTGGAGCATTCATGGTTTCACTAAAGTTGGAAATGTATATATTTGCTAATGCAAAGACAAAATTGAAATTAATCAGATCAACTGGAAAAGCACCGCACATCGTATCTACACTGCACATGTGTATTGATGTGACTATCCTAGTGGAAAATATGAGATGAATATTCAGTCATGCAATGAGAAGGAAATCTCAGTCCAAGGTGGATTTTTCTGATTGTCTTGGTGGGCTGCATAAAAACTCTTGGCGGGTCGCATGTGGCCCTCGGGCTGCTATTTGCCCATCCTTGATCTATACAATATTTAATAAATTCATTGTATCTAAATTATATAAAAAAGTAGTCATTAAAAAAAAAAAGATTTATGATTATTCCAATTTATAAAACAAACAAAAAAAGACTGACATATTACTTCAAATATTTCTCTCTTGAACACATACCTATAATAGGTTTCACAATTTTAAATAATCAGAACACTAGGCATAATATTTTCACTTGTTTCTCTTTATTTCCTTTTTTCTTTTAGTTTATAACAAAACTTGTATATGTTTTCATTTATTTATTCCATCAATTTTTTTTCCCATGGTTCTAACCGAACATTCAAAAGTTAAGACTATCATTTCTTTATGGGACACATGAGCATGGTTTATGAGCTCACAAGAGATATAATACTGGTTGCTTTTCTAATAAGATATGCTACATCAAATGATTCTATAATTAGCAGATATTACAACATACTTTTTATAATGAAATCAAAATCCTATAATGAATGCAAAGACCAGAACAAGTATGAAAAAATATTACTATCTGAAATAGCATACATATATTATTTTCCAATTTTCCTGTTTTATTCAGTTTATAAAGTTCACATCAACTTTAGTTCAATTACCTGTTTATTTGTAACTTTAGTAATGGAATTATATTTGTTTATGTCGTATTCTCTATAAATATAATTTTAGCTACGAGCAGGCAAAAAAAAAATGAGAAAGCTAATTAATGTAAATAATTAGAAAGATTGTTTATACTTTTCACATATATTGTTTTTTTTACTATGAAAGTTTGATTATAGTTTTCATTAGGGAAAAGCTGTTTATGCTTTTCAAATTTATGTTTTGTATATGAAAGATAAATGACTATATTTTTTATATTTATATTTTGACATTATATTTTTTTATGTTTAAATGGTTGTATTATAAAGTAATTTTCCTCTAAGGAATGGATCTGAAATGGATTTTAATGTAAGCTAGAATGAACAGATACTATAACAAACAAGATTCTAGAATCAATTCTGTTCATTCTAGCATTCCCCACTATACTGAGAGGCAGATCTCCAAATAGGTAAGAAGCACTTTTGTGTAAAATTAATTTCTAGTGTTCCAAATTCCATGAAATAAAATTTGTAAACTAAAACAAAATGAATTCTACAAAGTTTTATTTAACAAAAGATAACAGAACATTAACATGTTATAATTATTTATGCTTTTACTCTTTTATTTACATATTAACTTTTCTGGCTTTGGCGGTCACAAAATAATTGCTAGAAATTTTCTCTCTATATGATAAATAATGATGATATGATTCTGAAGACTTGTGACCAGATTCATCTTTAGGAAAATCCTTTTCTTTATTTTGAACATAAGATAACTTATTTAAGATTTTGTCTGTGTTGTGTCCTCAACTGGAGAAAATGGAACAAATAAATATAAATCTTTCACCAGTAGAATAAGAAAAGCACATAGGATACAATAACTCAATAATAAGACAAGTAATTTAACATTAATTTAATGCAAACAATTAATTAGACTATTGCATTTGAAGCATTTTCACCGATTTCTGTTTTTGTAATTCGAATTTTATAGCATTTTCTTTCTTTGTTTTTTTTTTAATTTGTATTTTCGAAGAATGTATTTGATTTACTTTGCCTTAGACATTTTAATTTGTCAATTTAAGTCACTTTCGGATAGAAATTTATCACTTACAGGCATCTGGGCATTTGTTGATGGTACTGCAGCATCGCCTAGTGGCCGCTGACACGATCGGAAACACTATCATTAATTATACATACAGTGGAAATAATTTTCATAGTTGGAACTGAATATACACATATGTGTTAAGTTACCCATCTAGGAAATCTGATAAGTATCTATAATTTTATATAAGTAATTTTACTTCTAGTTTATCTAACATTACAATTTATGTGATTCCATAATGATGGAGTGATCTGTAAAAAACTTATTATAATTCATTATCTACAATGCGGGGATGATTTTCTGTGATACAACATCCAATAGCATCCTCCGCTGCATTCTCTTTGTAGTCTGAACAATCGTACAACTCCTTCCCCTATGGTGAAGATAAAAGACAAGTCCATTTTCTTTATTTCTTACATAATGGCATTGTTCCATTATCTTTTCTAAAGTACAGAAATTATTAACTGATGATAGCAATAATTAAGACAACTTTAACCAGCATGTCAATTAGTTTGTTAGAAAAAGTTATTGCTTATTTTAAAATCCATTAGTTATTTTTTGCTTAATTTAGAATCTCTCATGCATAACTTATTTATATTTTCTATTAACAGTTCATTGTTCAATAATAATATACTTACATGACTATTTAAGTTTTTATACATTTGTTATTCCACTGTTAGTAACTTAATTATATTGTACATATACTTTATTATACACATATTATATAGATTCATTTTAAATTCTCATATTTACATTGTTTATTCAATAAATTTTTAGAAGCCATTAGCATGCATTTGCACTTTATTTTAATGTTAGATTATGTGGATAATTATAAAAATATCAAACCCTTGATTTTATTTGTTCCATTACACAACAAATGTATTAGCCACTTTCCCAATAGTGTGACCATTTAGAAGAGCGTTCAAATGACTTTATATGGTTGTTACATTCATCAGAGTAGCATTAAAATTTGTTAAGAATTAAATATTTTGATGCATAATATCTTTTATAAAATTATGTGTTTTTTACTATTTCTATTTTCCTTGAAATTGAAGTGCCTGCATTCAAAAACAATAATTTTGGGATATATTTAGGTAATATTATGAATAAATTTTCAGCTAGATAACAAACCCTATGACAATCCAAATCAAGGAAAAATAGATTAGTAAATATGTTAAAAAAATATTAATATATGTATGAGATATCACTATTAAAAAAAAAAATTTGAGTCAGCACTGACAACGATCATTAAATCCGAATATTCCAGAGGTTGAACCTCTACTACTTGCTAATATAAACACATTATATTCACACTTATAAAATGTGACTGATAAATGTAATAACCTACTATATGACTGCTCTCTAACATATTGCAAAATGATCTAATCATTCTGAGGCCATATTTATACTAAGTTTATTTTTAAATAAATTATTAATAGTAATGTACCATTTTTTTAAATATAAATTAGGACAGTTAAATAAAAATGATTAGGAAATTTTAAACATTTTTACAAATTATTGAGGCAACACAGCAGTAGTCTGTGCACAATGCTAGATAATAAAATGTGTAATATACTTTGAGCAATTGTTACAAAAGTAAAAAAAGGAACTCTTATATTTAAATAAAAAATATTTCCAATTGCAATGTGTTTCTACAATGGATTGATTTTGGAAATGTAAGCATTTTCATTTACATATAAATATCATTAATTATTGTGGCAACATGGCAGCTCTATTGATGTAGCACCTTTGGGTCGCACTCAACTTGCATGCAGCAGCCATTCTGAGAGAACATAATGAAAAGATCCAAAGCACACTGTTATATTATTATTAATGTCATTTTAATCTACAATAATCTATATCTGTGAGAAACCAGGTATATTTTATTATCATATTGCATCTTTATAAACATATTTAAGGAGAACAGTTTTTCTTGAAGAGATATGCTAAATCAATAAATATATTTATTAGTTATTCACTTATTTAAATTATTTCTTTCATAATTATTTTTTAATTTAGCTATTTCTTTTTTTTTTAAAAAAAAAACTAATAAAATAAACATTTTAGTTTAGGAATGAAATAAAAATACTGAATAAAATTAACTGATGGCTTATATTATATTTAATAAACTATTTAAAATCATTCCGATTATTTTCTTATGCATATTCAAATGTATATATACAAGTCAGCTATAGAACAAAGATGTTTTTCTCTAATAGTTATATTTTAAATAAAAAATATCAGAAATCCATCCACTAATATTTTATTCTTTATATGATTTAAAATTCATATAGCTGAGAAAAAAATCGATTAGATAAGAGCTTATTTTTATTTAATTTTCTGCTGTTAATAAAATACCACATACATTAAGAATGCTAATTTATGGTACTCCAACTATAATAGAATGAATGAATAATCCAATGGTTGGAATATCTCAAATGTATCAAGAAAACTTGAAAAATATTACAAATTAAATTTTATTAAAACTGTTTTCTATATGCATGTCTTGATTAAAATTGGTATAGAAAAATGAATATCATTTTATAATAAATACACTTGGGTAAAGTAATAAACACAACATTTTCCATACTTTTTCTTGTTCTCAATAATATAATGATTATATTTTTAATACAATTTCAGAAGTCAAATAAATGTCTTTGTTGAGATGTAAGTGCATAATAATCAATAAAAATGAAGGATTTTTATTTTATTTTACACACACACACACACACAAATTTCTTTGAAACTGCTTTAATTTTGATAAATAAAATTAATGGGGTGTCAAGCATTGGTGGTCGAGAGGTCAGCAGGTTCGCTTCCCGGCTGATGCTATGACACATGAGAGAGAAAAAAAATTAATGGGGGTATAATTAAAAAGCTGATTTAAATAAAACATAAATAAATGGTTTTATTGCTTAGGAGTTCATAAGAAGTTTAAAAGCCAGAAGTAACAGAACTAAAATCAAAGAGAATTTTACACTCCAGAATATGACCCTCTACCCCTGCACTAAACCAGATAGGCCAGCAAAATACAAACAATATTAAACTTTATTGAATATTATGCAAATTATTATTTTATTCACATTTGATTTGTGCACTGATTAAATTTTATTAAATAATATCAATGCTTTGATTTCTTAACAACCTTCTTGAAATTAAATAGAAAAAATTACACTTTATACGAATCCAATTCCACATTGAAATATATGGTGTTTCCCCCAAAATAAGATACGGTATTATATTTACTTTTGCTCCAAAACACACCCTAGGGCTTATTTTCAGGGAATATCTTATTTTTTCATGTACAAACATCAATTATTCATGTGTAAACATATACATTTATTCAAAATCTCAAATCAACCTCCCAAACATTCTCTATGAAAATTACAATGAAAGTGGACAGTGGCACCAGGTCTTATATTAATTTTTGCTCCAAAAGTCACCCCTTATTTTCAGAAGATGTCTTATTTTTTCATGTACAAAAATCTACACTTATTCATGTACAAAAATATACATTTATTCAAAATCTCAAATCAAGCTCTGAAATACGTTTTTTCAGCAACACCCTTGATCAAAATATGACTCTATTTAAACCACCATTACATCAAGTGTTAATTGAAGCCTTACAAGATAGAAGTGGTAATAAAAATGATTATATTTGAGAATGATTGTACATACAAAAGTGTTATATATAGAGCTTGCAAAATAAACTCTTAACAAAAGTGATAAATGATAAAATATAAGCACAAAAATTCAAAAAAAATTCTATATTTCACACTGCATTAAGTACGACTATTACAATATATGGCATATTGAATTACGAAGATTCATATAAGACACAACCACATATCTGTTTTCAAGATACACATTGTAACCACTTTCCAAATTATTTGCAATAGCCATACTTGGGTATTCTTTTTTAAAACTTTTCTTTAGGAAAAGGATTGATTTAATTTAAACTAAACATTAATTTTTAAAATCAGATCCGCTATTTAAATTCTTTTAGGAGGAAAAATAAGATATTTAAAAAACAAAGCTGATTTTTCTTTTATTTTGAATATTTAAAAGCTATCATGAGCAAACTCTAAAACTAAGTCGAGCATTCTTATAAATCTAAGTATTAAATATAAACACGGGGGCAAAATTCTCCATATAGTAGTGCCTCTCAGTGCAAGCCAGAGTAATCAATGAATGCAGAAAGGTTTGTGCATAAAATCACTATCTAGCGCCTACTCATCCAATATCCCCAGACTAATTTTCTAGATTGTGGCTTTCATCAGTGAAGAGCCTTGGATCTGAGAGCACTTACCTCAATCTTAGCCATCTTTTACCTTATTAGCTAACTATAAAGCTTCGAGTCTAAAATGAAAGCACAATAATGTTTTCAATTCAAGCTCATTAGCTTGTATAGTTGGATAGATCTAGATACAATCTCAGATCCAAGGCTCCTCAATGATGAAAACCACAAGTTAGAAACTAGTCTGGGAAAATAAACATACCTATATCTATTGATTATTCTGGATTGCACTGAGTGGCACTACTGTATGGAGTTTTGCCTTTGTGTAAACATAAAGAATAGTGATCATGTGATATTTAGTGGTTTAATACTAATACTGCCCCAAAAGAATTATGGTGACTGTGGTTATAAGAGAACCAAAGATACCAAAAAGTATGAATGCTGAACTGAGTTCAGATCTATATGACTATACAAGCTAATGAGCTTGAATTGAAAATATTAGTTTTCATTTTGGACCCAAAGCTTTATAATTAACTAATAAGGTTAAAAATGGCGGCTGGAGAGTTGCTTTAGATCCTAGATCTAGGTGCAATGTTCTCAAATCCAAGGTTCCTCATTGCTGAAAACCACAAGCTACAAACTAGTCTGGGAATATGCACAAACCTTCCTGCATCTATTGATTACTCTGGCTTGCACTGACTAGCACTACTGTGTGGAGAGTTTTGCTTCTGTGTAAACAGCTTGTGTCGGCATAAAATATGCTGATCATGTGATGTTTAGTGGTTTATTAAATATAAATAAAATGTACATAAATAAAATTATAAATTGTCTGATATACTGTTATTGTGGTAGATAACATTTTAAATTTGTTAAATCATTCATAAATTCAATAAATTGGTTATCTTTAAGTCCAAAATTTGGCTCAGAGGAAATTGTTTCTCTATGCACATAGAATTAATGTTTGTTGAAAATGTTCAACAGGAAAAATATCTAATGCCATTATTGTTTATTTTATCATTTATTTAAAGCATTGATGTCAATATTATAACTTTTATATTTGGATCAGGGCTTATGTTACAAGCATCTTGAAAAATCATAACTAGGGCTTATTTTCTGGTTAGGTCTTAAACACGGTATTATAAAATATACAATGCATTTATAAAAATTTGTTAAAATGAAAGTAAAAGATTTATATAATTGAAAACTTTTGTGAATAATCGGATGCAATATTAAATTATACAATTACACGTTTCAGCAAAATAACACCTTTATAGTGACTAATATCAGTAATTGTTTAATATTACCCATGCTTGTTCTTGAAAATTTTCATAAATTATATAATACACCTTTTGCCGATGAAAACGTTTATTTCAATATATTCAAATTATACATTTTAGAGTGTGCTTCAACATAAAATTGGATTTGTATAATGCAAAATTAGTTAATATATTGATTGCTAGTAACATAGCATAATTTTTCTATTTATGTTTTTCGAGAAGACTATTAAGCAATGAAAACATTAACATTATTTAATAAAATCTAAACATTGCAAAAATAAAACAGGAAAAAATAGATAACTTATTTGACGTTAAGATATATTTAATCATCATAATCGTGAGCCATTTTACTCATAACATTTGTAATTCAATGCTATAGCATAATTATCCTTCAATCACAGATCATGATTTAATTTTCCTATTTTATAAAACAATTTATGGCTGTGTTTATTTAATTTAATCATTTACTTAATGATATTCATACTATAGTCAAAATCTTATAACTCTAGAAATCATACTTCAAGTGCACAGTTGTACATACAAAAAAAAAAAAATATTAGAAGCCAATAACATACTTTTTCCAGCATGTATGATATGTATTTGAAAAAAATTAGCAATTAAAATGGTTTAAATAAATTAATATTTAATAATAATTATTAATTATCAATAAATATTCTTTCTCTTTTTTATATTTTCCACAATTATTCATTAATTTTTACATATAAATTGCTTTACTCACTTCGTTCTTTTTAAATCTTGTTTTTTATATGATTATTATAAAAACATGACTACATACCAATGTTTTGACTATTTTATAATATAGTTTTTTTCAAGGACAACTGGAAAATAAAAATACAAATATATAATAATATAAAGAGTATTTTTTAGTATTTTTAAATTTTTGGATTTGTTTGAAATATGTAATATTTATATTTACATATTTGTATTTTTATTTTTCAGTTGTCCTTGAAAAAGACTATATTACAAAATAGTTGAAATATTGGTGTGTGGTTTTATTTTTATAATAGTCATATAAAAACCAAGATTTAAAAAAAAAGTTTGATGTATTAATTTATATATATTTAAAGTTATGAACTATTTTTGAAAAGAATACAATGTAGATGATATTTTAAATATTACATAATCTCATCTATGTTTTGATTTTATAGGAATAATCCTTGAAAATGAGTACAAAAATTGGTTGAAATATAAGAAAGATTATTTTGTAATATGCATAAGGATGTAGTAAAAATAAATGATTTGTATAATAAACAATGATTAAGCAACAAAGTATGTGGAGCATTTTGTGTTAAAAATGGTTTCTAGAGTTATAAGATGGTACTTATAATTAGAAAAGACGTAAATGATTTTAAAAATTTAGGAGAAAATTTTTCATGCAAATTTATGAAGAGTAATAAATATATTTGATTTTTAGTAAAATTTAAACTTTACATTTAAGATTAAAAAAAATCTAATATTTTTTTGCCTATTAATGATAATTAAACAATCACTTGGGTATTCATTGAAGAATAAATATTAAAAATAAGCAAAATTACTGAATTGGTAAATCATATCATATATTAAAGTAATAAATGTTGACTAATATGTTTGTTTTAGATATAAAAAAATTCTCACACACAACCCAATTAATTTACAGCTTAATATGTCTTCATTTGATCCTTATATTCACAGACAAATATGTAAATTTTTTTCCTGCAAAGACGTAAATAAATATATATATATATTTTAATATTAAGAGTTTTGAAAAAACCTATTGAACAATGGAAATTGTCAAAAATTTTATATAATATATAAAATATTGCATTGTGCAAAGTGTAAAAGAAGCATTTTCATTATTTATATTTTTCCTAGTATTAATTATCTGTTAACATTACTAAACATCTAAAATGTAAAGTGGATATAATACTAAACTTCCTCAAAAAACAAAAACATTAAAAAAAAAAGAATTTACTTAGTGTTAGTAATGTTACACAAATTGATTATACTAAACTTTTTTTTAAAAAGACAAAACTTTAGTTAGTAATTAAAAAGACAAAACTTTGGTTAGTAATTACAAGAAAGAAAAAAAATGTTGACTATTCTTTCCTTTTCACCCCAGCTAAGATTACATTTCCTCCCTCAAGAGTTCCCTTTTCCTTACATTTCATTATTAACTTAGGCAAGTTAAACATTTGGATTTTAAATAAGATTTTTTAAAAAAAAAATAAATATTTATATTAACTATTATGTTTTTATTCCTCGCATTTATTTCTACATATGTGCAATTTTCTTACTGGCAGTACTTTTTACACAAAATTTGAGTTTATAACTTTATGTATAATTACAAAAAATATTTCATTTTTAAAGAAAAAATGTTACTGGCATGATTTATTTTTAAAATTCTCAGGGTACTCATGGCTAAAGTGTATCACCCCATGTTGGGTGCCAATTATAATGGTCAGGGTGATCATGGATCAAACAATCTTACTATATCTGTGCTACAGGGTGCCACCAGGCTATTTGAACCTGGAAAATTTATAGAGTAGGCAGATATGTGTTGTTAAGATCCAATTTTTATATCGACCGTCAGCCCTAGCCACTATCTTGTGGCGCAGCAGAGATAATAATATATAATTTTACTTAAAATATATTTTCAATATCAAAAAATAAAAGCCACTGCCAGTAATAACACACACAAAAAACATTTATTAATGCATATACATATATATAAACATTTAAAATTGAGGAATAAAATTTCTTTAGATTTTAATATTAATTTTTTAAATTTAAATTATTATTTTAAACCATCCGAACAGCTGGACATTTTAATAAATTTTATTTTAGAAGGTTGAGTATAGATAGGCTACATAGGTTACACAGTTAAAATCTTTTCAAAACAATCGCTCAATCTCAGCCTAAAAGTTTGTAGATATATAGCCACAATCAATACAATATGAAGATCCACGCTGACAGAAATGTGCATCTGACATTGTGATATTATTTGAGGAACATGATCCTTGTCCAGTACAGGAATGTGCGTCTGTCTGGCAAAGGAATCATGTATATAAAATAATTAAAAAGAAATGTTACATATGGGGGAGAGCGGTCTTACTGCCGACTTATCGACCCCATCCATAGAGCTAAAAAGGGGTCAATGGCGTAGGAAATACATCTGCGGCCAGTGCAACACAATGACTACATCTTTGGGTCATGCATTCAATTGGATTTTGCCCTGTATTCTAAACACACTTCACATTACATTGATATAAACACCCATATATCCTTCCACCAGCATCGACCTAACTACGAGACAAATAGCCTGAAATTACAACCCATTCAAAATAAGCATAAACGATTAAAATATAAAGCCATTGATGGAATTGCAGAGGGAAATTTACAAGAAACCCAACGGCATTCATCATAAAATTCCGCATTGACACCAATAACTTTAAAGATATACGAATAAATACATATTTTAGATACTCAACATGAGGTATCGTATTTTCCGAATATTATATTTTAATCAATATGCAAATAAAAAATAATAATTAAATGTTAACGAATATATGCAGCCATCTATATCCAACTTGAATTTAAATACATTTTAATGATTTAATTAATACATATTAATATAAAAAAATGGAAATAATTGAAATAGCAAACTTATATAAAATAAATATTAATAATTGATTTAGAGTTCTATTCTTGGTCAGATAAGAGTCCATTTATTTATATTATTATTATTATTTTTACAGAGTGATTACTTATTTTCAGTTACTCATTGCAAATTTAAAATAAGTTCCTATTAGATAAGCGAAAAAGTTTATACTTTCCGGATTCTGCAGATTTAGAGGTCCATCTTCGTGATCACTTAGTAGACTGTTGTTTGTCCTTCTTTAAAAAAATGAAGCCGCTACTTGCCATTCCTTTTGATCTACAACTGTCATAGGGAGGCCTCAGCTGCTTGTCAAGAAATTATATTTATTGCAGACTTCTACATTGCGAAATCTGCAATACAGCTACTGTTCATATATAGCTTAATAGTCAGCATCTAAGACAATTATTTTTAATAATAATATTTTGGGCTTTTATATTTTTATTAGCCTCTTATCAGCAAATTTTCAGATTCAACGAGCAAGACATCACTAATCCTAGAGTCTCTTTTTTGGTCCGTGCTGTGGCTTGGTGCTTCCATTGGTCAAGCTAATTCTTTTATTTCTCTTATCTGACCTTTTAAATTCTTTTTAAGTGCCCCAAAGGCTAGTTTGCTTTAAAACAATCATTTAATTAAAAAAAAACAATCATTTCCATTTTATCAATCTTTACTTTTTTTTTTAAATAAAAAAGTATGTTCAATTACTTTTTTCTTTTTAAAAAATAAAAAAATGCTTTTACATTTTCCATCGGTGCAAACTATATATACATTAAACAACTTTTAATTTTCAGTTTTTAAGTTAAGATTTTTTCTTTTTAATAAATCAATTTTTATTTACGATCTTTTTATTTTCATTTTAAAATAATGTAACGGCATATTATATACTGTTACACTATATAAACAAAATATTGCATCCATGCCAATATTTACATAAGTATGATCAATTAACAATAAATGACATCAGCTTTGATCTGAATGGAAAAAGAAAATTATTTTTGCATAATGCATTAATTCAAAAAGTCGATTTAAATTAATAATAATAATAAAAAAACACTGTATGGAGAGGCTACTTTATAGCCCAGATCTTTACATACCAAATTTTGCTTTTCAAATGGGCAGTTGTTTCCAGAAATAATAAATCAACTTTTTAAAAAATGGAAATGAAAGATATACAGAGAAAACGTAATAATGAACAAACTATAAGAGACAACATTATATACCATGAATTTTTTTTTATAAATTCCATACTGTTAAATTCTTATAATTTGTAAGTCTACAAAAACTAAAAATACTGCATAGTTATATACTAATTTATAAAATATTTTGATTTTAAAGTCTAAAATCTATTTTAATATATGACTAATCTTACCTTTTCCTATAACTCATATCTTTATTCTTTTTTCTCGATTCTTTGATTCTTCCATGAACTTAATCAAAATCCCTGCGATCAATTTGGTTAATATTATCTATTCTCTGTTCAAGTTATTAAAATTTTTATATAAAATATTAATATTTTTTCCATTATTTTCTCTATTTTTCTAATTGTCTCATTAACAAATGTTTTTTTTTTTACTTTTTCACTTCATATAGCAATTAAAAACTATTTTAAATATTTCTCTCTTGTCACTGGAAATAATTTAGTACCTTGTTCTTTTATCATTATGAGTCATTTTCTGCTCTGAAACTTTTTGAAATAAGTTGTTGTATGAATTAGTGAAATTTTATTATATTATTTTTACAGGCAAACTTTTTTAAAAAATCTTTGTGAGATTTTTTTAAAATTTTAAAATCAAATATCACATCTCCAAAATAGCAAAGGATCATGTGGCATTTGTTTTTACTTGAAACTAGATTATTTGCCATCATTTATGGGGTCTAAAAGCTACAAGGTTCTGACCATTTTTTAAATAAAATGACACAGTTTTTTATTTATAGATTTTTTTTAAAAAAAATAAGATAATACATAACTTAAGCAACTGAAGGTCACAATAATAAAAGCAAATATATAGTTCTAATATAGAAATGATTCCAGTGTTAATACACCAAAGTTGACCTATCACAATCTTATACTATAGCTATAAATAAATAATTTGATTATATACATATATATTTAAAAAGTCTCATTTTAAGATAAAAATTAACAAAAAATTAACATCATTTGAATTGAATACATTTTACATAAACAGAACAATATTTAAATTAAAAAGTAGTATAAAATTTCAATAAGACAGTAGTTAGATACTAAAAGACATAACAAAGAAGCAACGATGATACTATAGTTTTTACAATATTGATGGGAGTCTTCTGGTCATGAATTATTTAAAAATAAAAGTTTGTTATATGATTATCAAATGATCAATTATTATCTATAAATTGTTATTATATATGTATTCTACAAACTTTGCATTTAAACTAATTTTTGCATACATACATCCTTTTCTCTTGATGAATATATAATTATCTAGAGTCCATAGATAATAATCCAGGTTCTAACTTATACAAGCCTATAATGCTATAAAAAAATATATTGGTAATATAATATGCATACATATTACAAGCATACAATGAGATAAAAAATGACAACACTTATGCAAGATAAATAGATACTAAGTTATAATTAATAATTTAAACATCATCAAATAATCAATTTAATATGCATGCTGAACACATTTTTATATTCAAGAATTAACAAATAATTTCTTCACCAGTTGTTTACTTTATTCACAGTTAAGAATAGCAGAGGCTATACACACGCTCATAAAAATCAGACTATATAACAAAATTATAAAATTATTCTTTCACTATAAGATGTAAAAAGTTATCATAATATTCTTTTTATTCTTTAATTCTTTCCCATCAAAGAAATTAATTAATGAACTTAAAAATATCAAAATTATGGTTAGTCTTTTTTAAAACAAAAAAACAATCATATACCAATAATAATAAATTCACAGCAGTACATTACATCAAATTTCATTCTATACATATATCTGTGCTAGAGATAATCTCTAATTCTGAAAATGATTAGTAATAATCATTAGTGTATTTATCTGAAATGGATGTGTTATGAGCGGAGGAAGTTTGACAATGGTAAATGAAACTGTAGCAATTTACTCTAGATAAATACTTTGCATATAATAAAGATACGTATGAGAGATAGTGACCTGGGCCAACTGATGAGTGCTGGTTCAGTACGAAATGCATTTGGGGGGTCATGTGTCTTTTATTATATCTTTATTTATATGAATTTGAAAAGAATGGGGAAGTGTGGAAGTCTTTATTATATCTATAAATATTATACTACTAATAAAATATAACTAAACTGAATTTATATTCAGCAACATTTGATCTTTTTTTTTTAATTAAATTTTTCCAGACTCAACATTTCTATTGATGAACAAAAATCATAATGCATTATTTTTAAAGAACTGATCAATAAATAAAAATATCTGTCATGTTTATTTCTAAAACATTCAAATTAGTACACATTTACTTTTTAAAAAAAACACCAAAAAAAACACCCAAGTATACATTTACTTAGGACGTTTAATGATACAATTCTTTTTCACAATGTATTACAAAATTGGCTTCCCTCCCCCCATCTAAATGGGCTTGAAAAATTTTCCATTTCATAAAATAGGGCGATTTTCTTCTCTTGAAAATTTTCTTTCTTTGATATCTATCCAATTTAACAAAAGTTAGCAGCAGTTAAGCTATTGGATACCTAGTTTTTCTAGTTGTTAAAGGATAGAAATTTATTACAAATAGACATATGTTTGTTTGTTTTTTTATCTCTTTTTTTAAAAAAAAATTTTTTTTTCCCTACTTTGAAATTGGATCAGAAAATTTTCAAATTAACTAGATTACTCTATCACTTAGTCAACAACTTATTTACTTGAATAGATCATTGCAATAAATCTAATATTAAATCATGCACGGTGCACATTTAATGACTTTTATACATAAGTGTATAATAAATCATTTTTTAGTTTAGGCAGAAAGTCAAAAAACATTTCAAATTTAATAATGTTTCAAACATGCTGTACTAGTTAATTCTTTCATATTGATACCTAGATTATATCATCATCAACCATTATCAACCCACTGCAGAATGGTCTCTCCAAGTTCAATCCATCTCCGATCCATCATCATTATCAACCATTATCAATCCACTGCAGAATGGTCTCTCCAAGTTCAATCCATCTCCGATCTTTAGCTTCTCTTCTCCACATCACCCTTGCACACTTTCTTATTTCATCCATCCATCTCACATGTGGTCTCTTTCTGAGTCTTTTGGAATCCAGTTTAAGATTTCAATTGTCCATCTATTATCATTTCTTCTAGCAATATGTCCAGCCCAACTCCACTTCAGTCTCTTAACTTTTTCAATGAGGTCAGCAACACCTGTTTGTACTCTTACCATATATTGCATTTTCGATCTTTCTTGTTACTCCCAACATGCATTTCTCCATACTTCTTTGAGTGGTCTGAAGTCTCTGTACTGCTCTTAATTAATTTAACAAAATTCCATGCATGATGACTTATACTATTAAAACTTCTGAATATCATTGAAACTCAAAAAAAAAAAAAAATTGCATTTTCAAATTAATTTTACACAGAATGGTAAAATATACAAATTAACTACTCCCCCTATAAATATAATCATTTGAGTTTATAATCCTTATTTTACATACAATAAAATTAGATATGGGCTAAATCTATGAAAGACATAAGTTAGACTAATAAAAGGTATAAATGAAAATTAAAGTACCATAATTGCGTTTAGATACAAAGATAAGACAGCTGCTCCTATCTTTTCAATCTCTATCATGTGGCTTGCATCGAGTTTCCTCATATTCTACAAAACAATGTTGATAATTATGACAGTACAGCACGCATAGTGATTAATTATTTGTTTAGAATTACAGTTTGAAACTGCACTAAATCCTAGTGAAAAAAGTTCATGATAGCAGAAAGGATCCAGTTAACTAATAATATATATTTTTAAGAATTTCTGCAAACAAATTATATATAGATAAATTCAACTAACTTATAACAGCGATGTCTATCAGTTCCACAAAAATTAACTACAAATAAAACAAACAAAAAAAAAAAACGAAGATATTTTTACTTATTTGTATTTATTCTTTATAAATCTGGGAAGTGGTTAATATAATTTAAAGCTAATTGAATTTCTATTTGTAATAATTCTATCTATGTAGCATTTTGCATTGTGCATTTACTTAATATATGTAATAATTATAAAAAATTAAACAACTTTCCTTAGATGATTGTAAATTCCAAGTTATATACGCTGACCCGCATTCATAAGAAATGCTATAAATTGAATGAAAATTAATATAAATACAAATGGAAGTTAAGCACCTTCGAGAGCATTAAATATCCTCATAGTCAGCATTAGAATGTTTGTGATTATACAAGTGTGTATATATATATATATAGATAATAAATTATTCAACCTATGTAAATCAAATAGTACATTTCTTAAAAAGGAAAAAACAGGATTCCTTCTGGTTTCTAGCATTATGATTGTTAGCTATATGCCAGGCTTCTTTGACCTTCCACTTATTCGTTTTGTTCAATGCATACTATGGGGGCAGATGTGGGCTCAAATGTACGGAATGTGGTGTTTTGCTGCTCAAAGACAATCGACTTATGCTCGGAATTATTTGTAACTCACCTGTAAAGATATTTAAGTTGTCAAATGTGGTGTGTTGGTGCTCGAAGACTATTGACTTATGCTTGGGATTATTTGTGGCTCATCTGTAAAGATATCTGTGTTATAAAATCTGAGTAGAGAAGGATATATGTGATTCACGTAAAATATAGCATTGCACTATGCTTGGAGGCATGTAATTTTGTATATAGTGTGTGGCATTTGATCTGTACTGAATCTATTCTGGAATTATTTATTAATCTGTTAGTTGGGGGAGAAATATGGCAGTTTACTCAAATGTGTTTGTGAGCAAGCTTTGTCAATGTTTTTAGCTATCCGAGGGATATGCAGCAGTAATATCCAGGGTCTGCCTTCTTTGAGAAAGTTTGATTTCATCTTGTTATAAAATTGTTTAACTCACGTGTGAAATTATTATGTTTGAAACCTATGTTGGTTAGTTATTTAGGATATTGCTCAATATTAGCTTTTCGAGCAGCTTTGAACTTGTATAGATGGTAGTTTCTATACAGAAATGAAAACAGACTAAGCGAGGTGAGATGGATTTGGGATGTGTAAAACCTTGATTTCTAGAGGTTTGAGGTGCATTTTATAATTTTGATGGTTATTTCTATGCATCTGAATATTTCAACTCACTGTGGTAGTCTTTCCAATCTATAGTTCACAAAAATGCAGATTTTGCCTCCAGGTTTGATTTGATGTCATAAATTAAAAGGTTCAGGGCCATGTATAAATATGTCACTTACACAACATGTACAGATAAGGATGGGAGCAGCAGGTGTAAAATATTTAAGACGGGGGGGGGGGGGGGGGGGGGGGGAGAAGGGGGGGAAAGAAAGAAAAAAAACACAGGGGGAGGGGCGGGGGGGAGAAAAAGAAGAAGAGGGAAGAAAAGAAGGAGGGGAAGAAAAAAGGAGAGGGGGGAAAGAGGGGGAAAGCACGGAAGAAGAGAAATAGGGAGAAGAGGGTTGGTACGGGGGGGGGAAGAACAAAAAAAGAGAAAAGGGGGGGGGAGGAAAAAAGGGGGGGAAAGGAAGGGGGAAAGGGAAAGAGGAGGAAAAAAAAAAAGGGGGGGGGGCAGGAAAAACGGGGGGAGGGAAGGAAAAGGAAGGGAAGGGGGGGGGGAACAGGGGAGGAAGGGGGCAGGGGGGAGGAAGAAGGGGGGGGGGGGGGAGCTGGCTTTCGATTTGATTAAGATACAGACTAGAGATAATCCTACTTAATGAAAACCTATTGGCCAGCCATCTATCATATAATAATGCTGTCCCTCAAACATGAATTTGTGTCAGGGTATATAACTTTAATTCATGTATACTAATGTAAACACCTATCTCACCAAGATTTTATTTCATTAATTACTAAGAAATATCAATAAAATTGGAGTTCTAAAATAATTTGCTTTATTAGGCAGTTTTTTTTTAGCTTACACTTTATTGTTTTTTAATTAAAAGCTTCTACTGTACTAACAATTTTTTTCCAAATAGATAGAATTTTCTGAATAAATGTTTGAAAACTCGATTATGCAGCACACAATAAAAGATAAACTAAACTTCCCATGCTGCGATTTTCATTATATTGCATAAAAAGGAAACTGATGTTTGCAAATGCATTCTGATACTTCTCACTTTAAATTTTTTGACTAAGATCACTTCTAAAAGCATTTTAAATGTGTTTCAGTGATATATATATATGGATATTTATAAGTATTTTTTTCTTCATTTTTTTAAAATATATATATAACACTATATGTTATTTTAGTTGGATCTGGAAAAGAGTCCATTTGATAAAAGTTATATAGATTGATTTTTATTGGATGTGGAAATTAGTTCTGTATTTTATTACAATTTTAATGATTGCCCAAACATGTAAAAACTATTTTCAGGGGTCTCTAGTAGATTTTTTGGTAAATCGTTAAACGAAGGCTCTAATGTGTAATGTTGAACACACTGATTATAAACATGATCAATGGTTACTAATAGTAAATGTAACTAACTGGTCATGCTGTACAAATCTCTATACAACTGCTGAAAAAATTCAAATTATGTAGAGCTCTTCACAAAGTAATCTGATTCAAAATGGTAGAAAGAGAGAATCTGCGAGCCTTGCATGGTAAATCATAAACCGTTAAACAATTAATCAAAAATATAAGTTACTTTAAGAGTGAAATTGGAAAAGTTATTGCTATTTTCAAATAATAATTATATAAATACGTTTTTAATATATATATATATATATGCATATTCACTGAAAGCAGTCAACACTTAAACCAGATCAATATCATTAACAATCAACAATTGCAATCTGTTATCATGGCAATCTTTTAACAATAAAGATAGAAATCCACCTTTATTTGTGATCTGATAGGTTTATATAGATATTGAAGATTGTAACTTCATTAAGTGTATACAGCATATCATCATAATTTTAAATCATCAGTCCATTGCAGGATAAAGATTTCTCCAAGTTTTATCCAGTTTCTCAATCTCTAGCCTCTCTTTTCCACAACACCCAGCATACTTCCTTATTTCACCCATCCATAAAAACATATGATCTCTTTCTAGGTCTTTTACTCTTGGAATTTCACCTGTCCATCTATTACAATTTCTTTTAATATGTCCAGACCAGTCCACTTTAGTCTCAAAATTCTTTCAATGATGTCAGTAATATATGTTCATCCTACCACTCATATTTTTTCTTATTACACTTAACATGCATCTCTTCACATTTTGTTTAGTTAAAGTTTCTGTATTGATTTTCTGTTAAATGTTGCCAAGTCTTAAATACTTAAGTAATAACTGTTAAAACATTTATTAAAAATCTTCCTTTTCAAACACATTATTTCTATCAAAATCACTCTATTCAAGTTTAATTCTATGATTAATTTAATCTATTATGTTTCCATCTGTATTAATGATCTGACCAAAATATTTATAGTCGTTAACTTTTTCTAATTCATCATTAACAATTATTATTTTCTTTTTTTGAGAAAATCCATTGAACATAACTTTAGACTTTTTTGCATTTACATTTAGTCCTACTTTCTTCCTTTCATCTGATAACTCTTGCAACAATTTCTGAAGCTTTGAAGCATTATTTGCAAACATAATTACATTATCTGCAAAATCTAAATGGCTTTAATAATCTTCATTTACTTTTGCTCTTTTAGCTTCCAAAATACTGCAGGCAAAATTGCTATATATTTTGGAGATACAGAGTTATTCTATTGTATATCCTTCTCAATGCTAATCTTCCAGTAACTCCATATAATCCAATCATTGGTGTTGCATTTTGATAAATATTCTTCAAAAAAGTGGCAATATCCCGAGTCCATTTCTTGATGATCTAATGCTTTAATCATTAAAGAAGTTCTTACAGAATTAAATGCCTTTTCAAAGCATAACGGCAACCCATATTCATTGATCCTTTCCATAACTTTTCTCAACTGTGCTAAAGCCACTTTTATAATACAAAGCTCATTGTAGATGAGTTATAATTATCTTAATAAAATTTTTATATAGAACTGACAAAAGACTGATAGATTTGTAATTTCTAATATCTTCATTATCATCTTTTCAAAATACAGTATTAGTATTAGTACTCCATTTTTCCAATCATCTGCAACATCTTTATCATTTAGACATATGATATGTAACACTAACAATTTTTTCTATTTCTTTATCTGCTTTTAAGATATTGATTATAATTCCATCATTACCTGGAGCTTTTCTCTTCTTCAAAAATTATCAAAACTATATCACATTTTTGTTTCACAAAATCATTTACAAATCATAAAAATGAAAAACAACACCAGGGTATTTCACATTCCTGTTTAACACTAATTTTCATTTCAAATGCCTCATATTTTTCATCACCAGGAGAAGCATATTCTTTCATTCCACCATGTAGAAAATGTTGGGCAACCCGCTATTTCCAACCATTAGTTACAAACTTTTTTGCTTAAGTAATTTAAATGGTTTGATCAAATCGATTAACAAAATATGTAATTGCTGTGACAATTTTCTTATATTTGAATGGCAATGGAAGTCATACCTAAGTTCTTCAAGTTTCTCTAAAACCACACCGAATATCTGATAGTCAATCATCTATTAATGAAATCAAAATAATAAAATCTTTTAAAGTACTTTTGCTACAATGGGTAACAATGTCATTCCACAATAATTACTGCAATTATAAATTTATTTAAACGCACATTGATTACGTAAGTAATATTTACTAAGGCTGTAACCTCAGGAATGTGCATGTAAAAATGCAATAGTAAGGACCTCTACATATCTTAACCACAAGCTTACATTTTGGAAGAAAAGAGGGGAAACTTCTTTACTTCAACCTACTTTCTACATAAATAAATGAAGCTGAAGCAGTTAGATCTGAGAGCGTGAAACTATTCAATACTTCACTGATTAAGTCCACATTTCTTATTACACTTTAATACTCGCAAAATCTTTCGATTTACAATGAGTCAATGGAAAGATCTTATAGTGAGAAATCTATTATGATAATTTAAAGTCGTAATTATAAATTTATTTAAACACACATTGATTACGTAAGTAATATTTACTAAGGCTGTAACCTCAGGAATGTGCACGTAAAAATGCGATAATTACTGCAGTCTTTTCTGTAGAATATACTGTCTAATATATTTAAATTTATTATAAATACATGTACATTTTAATGTTTTATTCTACTATCATAATTTTTTTTTGAGACCAATTTAACATCATCCTGTAATTATATGTGCACAGAAATTCATATAATAGTAGCTTTACTGTATATAAAATTTGCAATTTTAGTATTTATTAGATTTCACATTTAAATTAAATATATATATTTATTTTGAAATTTGGAAAATGGAGCTATGCATTTCTTGTAATAGTAATATATTCATCTCTAATACACATACAGAGATTGAGCAAAATAGCACAAACACTTGTGAAATCTTTAGTAATTAAAATGAAAAGCAACAATGACAATTTGAATTTTTATGCAGATAAAATTAATGAACATTTAATGCATGTAAAAAAAAATATTAAACCAACGTTTATACATAAAATCCTGATGTTCTCTAAAAAATTTTAAGGAAGATATTCAATTTTCATTTATAAGGAAAAATTGGGATATATTTATAATAATATTTAAATCAAATAATTGTAAAGACGTTTTATCATCGTCATCATGTTCCTCCAAACAATATCTGAGGGAGCTGTATGAATTGCAATATTATCAACATAAAAATTGCCAATTTAGTATGAAAAGAATACATGTATCAATGCATAAAAATGGTGACCCAAAGTGTTAGTTAGGCTTTAGATGTAGTATGTCCATGCAAATGGATGAATAAACCATAATAACATAATACATTTGCCCAAATCAATGGTTCTATTTCTAAGTTTTCATAATTAGAAGGTGGCAGACTAAATAATAGACTTCTTTTAGAGATGATCTGATATAATCTCAGCAATTGAGATAAACTCAAATAATGATTACTTCAATTAGGTAATATGTTTCCAGTTACTATCTATGTCTACTGTTTTTACATCTAAGCATTCTCAATAGCACATTGAATTGACAACTTGGCAATAAATATTCTATTTAAATAGCTCACAATACTTTTTTGGTAGGAATCTGAGAAATATAAGATAACCTTTACAGTAGTCAAATTAAGAGTCATAGATCACATAACCCAATTCTCTTAAGCGTGTAAGATATAAACAATGAGCATTGCCAATTGCTCAACAAGCTTTATGATAAATGCTTAGCCAGAGAGAGCATTTAAAATATCTCTGTCAGGAAACCCCCCCCCCCAACCTCTAACCATGGTTTTGTGCTTTGGCACTCCTCAGAGAGGCACTATGGTAGCTTCAGACACTAGATCTAAAAATAGCAACCCAAAGCCAGCATTTATCTAAAAGTTATCTATTGAGTGGAAAATCTGAAATGTTCAGACACCAACATGTCTTCAAACCCAGCTATCCAACTCAAATAGCTATTATGGGGCTGAGAGACCTTCAGTCATATCATATATTAGTAGTCTTAGCAATATAACATCATATAAGACTTAAGGCAGAGACTATAAATTGTCAAAATAAGAGCCATAGATCACATGACCCAATTCTCTTAAGCTTGTAAGATATAAAGAATGAGCATTGCCAATTGTTCAACAAGCTTTATGATAAATCCTTAGCCAGAGAGAGCATTTAAAATATCTGTCAGGAACCCCCTCCCCAAACCTCTGGCCATGGTTTCGTGCTTTGGCACTCCTCAGAGAGGCGCCAGGGTAACTTCAGACACTAGATCTAAAAATACCAATGCAAAGCCAGCATTTATCTAAAAGTTATCTATTGAATGGAAAATCTGAAATTTTCAGAAAAAAACCTTTACAGTGATTTGTACCATTTTCTGTTCTTAAATTTATAAACATTATTATTTTTTCTTATAAAGTGCTGACTTCTGACACAACTTAGTTCTAACAGCTTTCACTATAAAAATTTTAAACTTCAGACAGTACATTAAAAAGTTCAGTAATTTTTTTATACAGATGCTCCAGTTAGTGATTTACCAAGAATCTGAATTACTTTTAAACTTAAATTTCTTCTATAAACTTCAGAAATCATTTACAAATACTGCCTATACCATTTTTTTTTTTGGAATTTCCATTTATAATGCTATATGATATCTAATTATGTTAGTATATAATTATTCCAATTATTTTGTCAACCCTAAGTTTAAATATGAAGAATAGTAATATAGGTCTCTCACATTAGCATATCATTAATTAGTGATCACTGGTCTATCCAGAACTATGATTAATGAGAAATATTACAGAATGCATATATTCTATATACTCACTTAAACAGAGAATTTACTTATATAAATTCCTTGCATAAAAATTAGTAGTCCTAAATTGATTTATATATATAATACCATTTATACACCTTCTTTAATTACTTTTTACAATACAATCAAAGAAAAATTTATTCCTCAATATTTTCTTACAGTTTCAACTGACCATCAATCTTCATCAGAGCTACAATATTCAAATATATATGCCCATACAATTACTACATATTTATACATATATAAACAGATATAGACAATTATATAATCACTATATATAATATTCTACATTATGGATTTAGAGAATATAAATATTTTAATGAACACAGTAATTATATATTTATACATTTTTTAATAATTTTATTTTTGTTTGACTTCTTTTGTATAAGTTGTTTTGTTTTAATATATATATACTCTTTATTTTATATTTACATGACTTTAAACTATTTAATAATTTATTTTTATCACTTTAATTATTTCATTATAGTTTTAATCATGCAATAATTATAATATAATTGCATTTGTACTTTTTTTTTTAATTTTTAATTCTTTTTTTATATAATATTACATTCCTTCAACTCTACTTTGAACTGAAAACATTTTAAACTGTCTTATCAGCATTTTTAAAAAAACTATTTCTTATTCTATTTATAATCTATATATTTATTTAATAAAATATATTTTTACAAAAATGCTTTCAAGCTTAAATTTTTAAAGTTGGGCTAATATCTTCAATTATGATAACTTTTTCAATTTTTCTATCCCCTTTATTACTAGTATAATGATTCACTTTTATGCTTTTTCAAACTTATGTCCTGTCTCCAGTGAATGCAAATAAATGAGTAATCTTGTATCATATTTGTGTTAGGCTAATTGGATATAAATAAATTGTTTTACCTACGTAATTATTTCTGATACTGCTTGCTTGACATTTTGCATTCAATTTCATATGTTCCATTTATAGAATTTTCTATATTTTCAATATATTTATTGTCTAATATATTATGTATATTTTTTCTTTTTTATTTATTGTAAATTTTATTATACCGTTAAATTTATTAATTATATTAATAATTTTATTTATAATATTGTTGTTATAAGTTCTTTATACCTATATATTTATTTTTCTTGCAGTTATCTTTCTTTCTTATTATTAAATCTTTCTTCTAACAATTTTGTATTTTTATAACCTTCATTGGCTAATCATTATTTTTAAAGTCCTTAACTGTTAACTCTATTTGAGCAATAATTTATAGCTTATATATTTTTGAACTTATGTTATTCATTTTATATATTTTTTGATCAGATTATTGAATGACTAGAATTTATCTTGGAACAAAAATGTAAATTATTATTACTGCATTAACACTTTTTAATAATAAATTTATATATATTTATATTATGTTAATTTTTATTATTGTATTTATATTTATAAATTCTTATACACACACACACACATATATATATATACAAGAATTATGTCAAATACAAGGACATTTATCATATTAGCACTACATATTTTATATATAGCACAAAAATGAAAATGCATTATCAACTAAAAATAGAAACCTAAGAAAGTATAAAGTTTATCAAAATGTTATAACTGTCAGAGTTTTTAAAAAATCAAATAACTAATACCCAAATTTATTGATTGATCATGATTCTATTAAAAATGGGAGAAAGTAACCTGTAACAATTAACAGTAGTTAGAAATATTTAGTGTGAGAGACTGATTGATGTTATGAAAGATAAAAAGCCAGAAAATGTAAAACAAAAGCAAACAAATTCTGAAAAAGTCCATATTCATCTAAAAACTCCAGTGTCTGTTGAAACAATCCATTATGAACTTCATAAATACATTTATGGTTGATTTTTTTCCCTAATCACTGAATTTGTGGTTAACAATCATCAAAAAAGCTATCAGTCATAATGCCTTCTCTCAAGTGTTAAATAAACATGATTTGGGTAATCATATCATCTTCTCTTTTACCAATCAATAATCTACATGGATATATTATTGAATATGTTGATGAAATAGGTTTATTCCATAGTGCATCTACTATTTACAGTCAACACTGTCAATGTCAAAGATGATAACTGCTATGATATATATAAACTACATAGACAAATATAGTTTGAGAAATAGGATGATGTTATACACTTTTCATAGCCTTCAAATGATTTAATATTTTAAATTTTATAAGGGTGACTTTAGATGAGTGAGGACCTCCACTGATACCCACTCAGAGAAACAGATATTTGTTCAACGAATGATTCAATATTTCTCATTACTAATCAATGACTATATAATTTCATTCCACAGCAAATGGTGGTTATCTTATTCAGTCCTATTAAATTGTTCATCTATTTTATATATAAGAAAATGTGTATATGGTATTCATATTTAATTTTGTTTAAGAATTATACATATTATAAATAATTAATAATTCCTCTACATTTCAATCTAAATATATTTGTAAACTGCATATATTTTCATGTAATAAGGTTTTAACTTCATTCAGTAAAAAGACTTTATTATTATTATGTAATGGCATTTTTTAATTAACAGTGATTTATTTTTTAATCTAAACTGCAATGTAACTAGTCATTAAAAAATAGATTTGCTATGTGTTTCATGTAATTGTAAATTTGTGATTTTTTTAAAACTTGTTTTTAATGAGTTCGTTTGACCTAAATAGTAAGGTTTTTTACATTTAAATTATGACATTTTTTATAACTGATTTTTATAGATTCTGTTAATTTTAACTTTATATTGTATAATTAATGTATTTATTTATAAAATGTGTTTGTTATTATTTTATTTTTTTTGTTTACAATTTTAACTTCATGAATTCTGTTATGTTATTTATGATTGTTGATTTTTTGACCATTTTATTGTTATTATTAATAGTGGGTTTTTTTTCTTATTTACTTTTCCTTATTGCTTTTCAAGTCCAACTTTAAATTAATAAAATAATTTTCAAATTAAACTCCAAACCATGTCTCAATTATAAAATGGTCACAGATAATAGACAGTAAGTGTTCTGCATATATATATGACTAAGCTGTAAAAAAAGAATAGAGTTGAATAAGATTATCTTACTGAAGCTGAGTTGTCAACAAACAGCTAAAAAGATGTTCTTGATGGTAGAGATGCTTTGATAAAAACTAGCATGAGGCCTATTTTAGCAGTCATTATCAGATATGATAATGAATTAGGCCCTCCACTGAGAATGGATGAGCAAAATGATATCTTGATTTGACACAGGAAATACAATAAAATGTAATCAAATGAGATTTTATGGGAATATTTTTTTACATAAATATAAAAACAATATAAATAAGTTCTGGAATAAACAAACAATGTGCCAAATAAAAAAACTGAAGAATGAGACATCGAATGTAAATTATAAATCCTTGGCATAAATTAAATGCTTTGAAATGCTATTGTGAATGAAGATCTCACTTCAATTATTCAGATGAAATGAAGAACCAGATTCATATTAATGGTAATGAGTAGTAATCTTACAGAGAGAAAACCCATTTCAAAATGCATGCAAAGTTTACAGACAATGCAAAGACAGTTATTATTGTACAGATACAGCATCAAATGAAGTTTCTAAAGTTATATTGTAAACTGCACAAATTTTTGCAAAAAAAAAAAAAAATATGAGGACTTTATGATGATAATAATTTAAAAGTCCGGAAAATATGTTGATAATATTGGCTTGAAGAATGTTAATAAAAAAATAGTAAACTGAAATATCAATGGGAAATTGATTGATTCGCATGAGATATACAATCTTCACATGCCTATTTTCCTTTATACATTTCCTTATCTCAGTTGAAAATTTATTAGTGAATTGCTGTTTTTTGTAGCAATTATGTGGATAAAAGTGGCTAGTATAGATGCTTTCCAAGCAGGAGGCCCAGGTTCGCTTCCCAGTCAACACATTTGACATATGAAAAAAAAGTTCTTAGAAGAATATCATCTACTTTCTTAATGATTTATTCAAGCCTGAGCAATTTTCAAAATTAGTTCATATTTGAATATGATTTACAATTTCTGTTTTAAATTTAGTAAAACCTTTTTGATAGCTTTCATCTCTCTAGCTTTTCTTTAACATGTATCTTACATTTCACTAATAAACATTAAGCATATTAATATTAAAATATATATTTTCCATTAATCTGAAGAATCCAACTCTTCTATATCTTCATATGCTTCTATATTCATTTCTTTGGAAATTTTCTCAAAAAAGTTAACAATATAGTTTTTCTTTTTCTGAGAGTTCCGAAAGTCTATACTGACTCCATAACAAGTTTACCCATAGCATTTTTGCTTTTCAATCATTTTACAATTTGTGCATTAAAATCTTCCACAACGTTAAAATATTATTTGATTTGATCAAAAGCAATGTGTACTTCTATGTAGAAATTCTCTAGTATTTCACTAAATGAGGATTACATGGGATCAAGTTGAAAAATTAATCTTGTAAATGGATCTTATGATATACATTGATTTCCACAATGTTGTTCTATTTTTTATCCATAATAGTATGTGCATTATTTGTGCCTTGTTATCAAATCAATTTATGTAGTTTTCTTTCAGTTAAAAGTGAAATATTATAAGTGAATAGTAGATTAAATCTGTAACGTGTTGATTTTTATCAGCTTCTGCTATCAATCCGCAACTGTCAACTAATGAATTTACAGGTTCCAGGATATGAAGGCTTTAATTTAGTTTATTTTTTTAATTTATTTGGGAAATGGGCAGTAAACATCAGATTCATCATATTCTATTAGCTGCAATGATTTAGAAAAATACAAGAGAAATAATAATGTTTCAATAAAACAGAATTCTATGCCAACACATTGTATCACAAATTAATAGTAAATGAACATTTTCTAAGCTTAAAAGACTTTTTCTTAGATTTCTTTAAATATAAAAACATCAGTATATCATTATCATTATTATTTTTCAAACATTATCTATCCACTGTGGAATGAAGGTACATCAAGATCAGTTTCTCTGATCCACATCATCACGTCACACCAGCAAGCTTCTTTATTTCATTCATCTATCTCACATGTGGTTTTTCTGTAGATCTTTTACAACTTCAATCTATTCTACCAAATATTTATTTCAGCTCCATTTCAGTCTCTTAACTGTGCAATGATATTAGTGATGCCTGTTTGTTCTCTCACACATGTATTTAATTTTTGATCTCTTTTTGTTGCTTCTAATATAGTCTGCATTATTTCTGTTAAGTGTCCGAGTCTCATATCCATAAGTAAGAACTAGTCCTTTTAAAACACACAGACATATTTCCTAATTTCTACCAAGAGCAGCCCATCCAAGTTTAATTCTATGACTAATTTCTTATATTTCATCTGCATTAATCAATCTGACCAAAATATTTATATTTCTTAACTTCTAATTCATAATTATCAAAGCTATTGAATATTACTTTAGTTTTTTTTAGTATTTATTTTTAGTCCTACTTTCCTGCTTTCATCTGATAACTCTTGCAACATTTACTATAGCTCTGAAGAATTATTTAAAAACAAAAAAATTGCATAATCTTCAAAATCTAGATGACTTTAAAAATTTCCATTTATTCTTACTCCCTTAACTTCCTTTTTTAATCCATAAAATATTTCTTGTAAAACTGTTAAAAAAAGTTTTGATATAGAACCACCTTCTCTTATACCCTTTGTTAATCTTCTTAGTATGACTATGATAGGATGAGTCCATATCTCAAATCTTTTTATAAGTTTTACAACAACTATTTTGTGGATTAAAATGAGAAGCTAAAGGAGTAAAAATTAAATGGAAATTATTGTAGTCTTAATGTGGTTGTTTATACTACACAAAATTTAAGAAGAGTGTAACTATTCTGAGAAAAAAATATATTTACATTTTTTTAATTGTAAATATATATATATTGGAATGGGACGGAATGTATATATGTGATCAGATACCCAATGACTTATGGTTTTGAAATTGCAACTGATCGTTATATCGATTTTACCAGGTACGATATGACAACCATCTGAGTTCATGCCTAACACATTGGACACCATATGTAATGGGATGAAAGAAAAGCTGCCATGTTCTTATTTAAGAGCCGCACAGATTTGGGCAACATACGTATGAGATGATCTTTTCCTCTGGAAGAGGGGTATCTAACTCCAGTCACCCATTTGGTCAAGGTATGGCATTAAACCCGATAAGGGAAGTCAGTTATCTGATGATTTACCTGGGTTTTGTGAAATGATTCTATGCTAATTACAGATTGAGCGGGATGAACTTCAGCTCTTCTTGATCCTTGTTATGCCACAGAGTTCAAACTCAAGAAGAATGTACATATGCACTATTTCAAGGTATATTTATTCCATATATGATGTGTGTATTGAATATGCGTATAGTTTGATTTATTGGAAAGTAGAAAAATCAAACGACAGAGAACTAATTTAATTTAATAAATTAATTTTGATGGTAGTTTCCATTCATGATTGTTGGATAACAAAAATAATGTGTTTTGATTAATTTAAGAATTGTGTAGGCATGATCATCCTTCGTTTGTATTCATTAATTATTTAATACCCACCCCTTTGGTCCCTACAAATGACAGTCATTCACCCATTCTAATTTAATAATTTTAATTTTACATCGAATACAATATAAAAAAGAAACCTATATTTCAACAATTAATTTTGCTAACTAAAATTTCTAATATCATTTTGCTCATTAATTTCTAATCCATCTATCCATATTTTAAAATTTGTTGAAGATGACTCTTAAATTTTGAACCCCCTCCTATTCTAATGTCATATAAATCTATGATAGAACAGATCAATCATCCAAGGGTTTGGTTATTCATTCAGAATAACAAATAATTAATAATTAAGTTAATTGAACACAAACATTGAACACGAGAAATATTGTAACTGTCAAAGTGTGAGCACTTAATATTGGATAAGAATAAAGTTCTCACCTTTCAAGTCAGTAGACTAATGTATTAATTGGCAAGCAAGTTCAGGAAGCTGCACCTAAATTTTATCATTAAATGAAAAATAAAAAAAAATAGAATAGATGGCTCTCCTTCCCTCTAGAATAATTGACAGTTGGATGGATTGATTCTCTGTTTCAAAAGAAAAAACCAATTTGACAAGCAAAATAAGAATAAAAGAAAAAAAAAGGTACTGTTCTATTAGTGTGTTGAAACCGCTTGGTGTTGATCCCAACAAAACGCATATAAATATGCCGTTTAGTGGGCCGCAGTCAAAGCAAATAGCCACAACTTTTTTTTCCTGTTGTAACTAACATCTTGCTTTGTCTTGTGCAGTTTGTGCGAGTTCACACAATACTATCTTTTAGCAATGTTAACACTTCATTACTGTACCATTTCAGGGTGGGTGGATTTATAAAGTTTGCAGAACTATTGCAATCTGCATTCAAAAGTAATTAGGATATATCTTACCTAACGTAGTGTTAAAACATAATAATTACAAGCCAATTACACCACTTCCAAACCCAACATGTAAGGTATAAATAATTAGAAAAGGTTAGGGGAAACCACAATTTCATTGTTTTCCCGAAAATGTCACAGTTTGCGAGAACACTTACAAGAATTAAAATGTCTGACTCTAAAATTTCTCATAATTATATCCAGAAACAAAAAGAAATTGTAAAAATACATTTCTTAATCATAAAAAAAAAAAATATATAGAGAGTTGGAAAATTATTAATCATTATTAATATGTGCGTCATTAATGTTATCCACTATACCTTAGTCACATATACTTTCAAAGATAGCTATTGGAATAAATAAAGATTAATATTCCTTTTCAAAAATGACCAAAAAAAAAAGTCAAATACAGTTCAGTAATTAAAGCGAGGGGGGGGGGGGATATTTCCAGCACAAACCATTGGCGTACACGGGGAATTCTACTAGAATAGAATATTTGCAATAATGTCTGTTAATTGATAACTTTTAATTCTTGCAGATGTGAAAAGGCATACCACCCCCCCCTCTACATTGCAGGACTAAGATGAAAATTGTAGGCACTTGTTAAAGATTTAAATTTATCATTGTAACATTGTTAATCGAATAAATTTGAGAGTAATTTATTAAGGAAATCAATCAATAAATTATGTTAACCCGTATGATAAAATGTCTGAGTGTAAAAAATTTCTCTAGTTATATCCAGAGACAAAAAGAAATTGTAAAAAGAGTTACAGTAATTTATTGATAAGGAAAATAAATGAATTACATTAACCTCTATGATTATTCTTATTCTTTCACAAATAAGGTAGTGGGCCCGGTAACATTGTGCGTTTTCCTAGAAACAATGCCATCAAGCGCTTTCAACATGCTAATAGAACAGTACCAAAAAAATTTATAAAAATATAATTTGAGATGTTAATCCAGCATAGTCTAGGCATAGTTCAAAGTCTTGTAATTCACACTGTGAAATATCAGAGTATCTTTGTTTTAGGAAAGTTCCTTTATATGAATTGGATGGTAGCTCATCTGATAATCTTTGGTCATCATCTGGATCTTCATGTTAGTGACTCAGACACTTTTATAACTATCCAGTGCTGAGAGAATTCCTTTGCTTGATTATAGCGTGTTGTATATCTTTTTACTATCTGGGTCATCATGATGTTAATTTGAAATGATAATTGTATCTGGAATCATGCTTGCATGATTACCAGCTATATCCTCATGATGTTTCTCACTTCCTAGCCATGGATGATTTGTTGTTTTCTAACTTATAACTTGGATTAAAATATAATCTTTAAGGAAATCAGTAGTGGATTCCTTAATCGACTTTTCAAGTTGGAATTGTAGTGGCTTATAAGCTCTAATATTGAGGACAGTTAAGAAGATAACTAACTTAGAAATTTAAAAATAAATTTTTTAAAGATATAATTTACTTTCCTCCCTTTTCTTTTTTTCTTAAAAAGAATGAAGTTGTTCTATATTGTCTTATCTTTCACGGACTGATGTACGAGTTTCAAGATCATGCTTTTATTTTCATTGTTGACGTCATTTCAACATTTATTGAATTTTATGCTTGATTAATAAATTTTAAAAAAATTAACATTAATGATTTCTCTTTTGCTTTTTGAGATTTTTACTTGCTTGTGTTTATAGATATGGTATATATATATATAAGTCAGTATTTCAATAATATAATTTTAAAACTGGCAAAACTCTCTATATAGTAGTGCCACTCAATGAAGTAATCAATAGATGTCAGAAGGCTTGTGCATAAAATCCCTATCTAGTGCCTACTCATCCAATATCCCCAGACTAGCTTCTAGCTTGTGGCTTTCATCAGTGAGGAAGTCTTGGATCTGAGAGCACGACACCTACATCTTAGAATCTTATGCAACCCTCCAGCAGCCACCTTTTTCTCTATTTAACTACAAAACTATGAGTCTAAATAGTCATATAGGTCTGAACTCGGTTCAGAAACCATACATTTTGATGTCTTTGGTTCTTTAATAACCATAGCCACCACTATCCTATTAGGCAGGGTTGGTATTAAACTACTAAACATCACATGATCACCACTTCTTATATTTGCTCATGCTGTTATAACGGGGAAAACTCTCCATAGACTAGTGCCACTCAGTGCAAGCCAGAATGGAGAGTTTTGCCTGTTTTAACAGCATGAGCAAGCATAAAAAATGGTGATCAAGTGATGTTTAGTGGTTTCATATAATTTTAACTGACAATTTCACACAAAATTGTTTAATATATAATTAGTAATATTTTAAAGATTATGTTGGTAGATTTAGCTTTTAATATTGGCATGTGTGGTGATTTTAGTGGTCAGATTAATGTATCCTTACAATATATATAAAAGGCTAAATATTTATACACACATAATTATTGAGGGAAAAGTTTCAATTAAAAACTAGAAGAAAAACTGATGTTTTTTTAGCCTTAATATTAAAAATAAAAGCAATTTTATTGATAAATAACTCATTAATATTCATTTACCATACAAACTATCATATGGAATTAAAAAGTATAATAATGACCATATGAAATAGCCATTAAGAATTTGCCCTGCTTAATCCCTTTTCAATCTATAATAATTTTTTTTTGCCAACTATTATTGGATATAGATGCTTACATTGTTTGTCCTTTCAGATATTATGTAGGTACACTATCATTTATTTAAAGAATACATGGAACAAGTAAAAAAAAAAAAAAGATTTAAAAAAATTATTTTTAAAGAATAATATTTATAAGATTAACAATGGTACCAAATCAAAAAAACCAATTCATTGTGATAAAAACTTGTGGATACATTTTTGGGATAAACAATTACGGTAAAAAAATATTACACACTTTAGATATGAAGAAAGTTTAATGCTAAGCAAAATAATAAGAATTGTAAATACAAGAATGTAAGTTCAAGTATAGATTACAAATTTTTTAAAAAAACCAGAGAAGATTCAAGAAAAATTACAAGAGTAAGCAAAATTAGTGGTTAGTTCTAATGACAACAAAACTATAATTTTAAACACAAAATTAACCACAAATAAGTCTTATAGAAGTAAACCAATGCGACATGAACAGAAGGTAATTAGAAATATACAAAAATGATGGAAATATTTTAGTAATGTCTTGAATCACATAAAATTTAATAACTCCTATGTATATCCACATAAAAATAAAGTAGTTTAGATCATTAAATGCTCGGAGAATGACCACAGGCTTAGATACTATAATCCCAGCAATACAAAGTGAATCTTTAAATTGCAGGTGAATTGTTTCCACCACTATGGAATAACTTCTGAATGAAAAAAAAAAAAAATAACAAATTTTCAAATAAACTGATTTGTTGATGCATAAAAATAGTTAAGATACTATATCAATATCAGTACTTTATCAAAATTTAAAATTATATAATCTTAAAGAAAAAAAATTAAGGTACCTGTTAACATATGATTTCATAACAAACTTGTGGCTTTCGACAGCGAGGAGCCTTGGATCTGAGAGCACTGCACCTAAATCTTAGGATCTAATGCAATCCTCCAGCAAACACCTTTTATCTCTACTTAACTACAAAACTATGAGAATAAAATTGAAAACAATAATATTTTCAATCCAAGCTCATTAGCTGATATAGTCATATAAATCTGAAATCAGTTCAGTACCTATACATTTTGATGTCTTTGGTTCTTTAATAACCATAGCCACCATTATCCTATTAGTGCTGGATTGGTATTAAACCACTAAACAGCACATGCTCACCATTTCTTATGCTTGCTCATAACTGTTATTAAAAAAGGCAAAACTCTCCAAACAGTAATGCCACTCAGTGCAAGCCAGAGTAATCAATGGATGCCAGAAGGCACAAAATCCCCTATCTAGTGCCTACTCATCCAATATCCATGGACTAGTTTCTAGCTTGTGTTTTTCGTCAGTGAAGAACTTTGGATCTGAGAGCAATGCACCTAGATATGCAACCATCCAGAAGCCACCTTTTATCTCTACTTAACTACAAAATTATGAGAATAAAATTGAAAACAATATTTTCAATCCAAGCTCATTAGCTTATATAGTCATATAGATCTGAACTCAGTTCAGTACCCATATATTTTCATGCTCTCAGATCCAAGACTCCTCACTGACGAAAGTCACAAGCTAGAAATTAGTCTGGGGATATTGGATGAGTAGGCACTAGATAGAGATTTTATGCATAGGCCTTCTCACATCCATTGATTACTCTGGCTTGCACTGAGTGGCACTACTGTTTGGAGAGTTTTGCCTGTTTTAATAAATAAGCCTTCTCACATCCATTGATTACTCTGGCTTGTACTGAGTGGCACTACTGTTTGTAGAGTTTTGCCTGTTTTAATAAATTATGAGCAAGCATAAGAAATGGTGATCATGTGTTTAGTGGTTTAAACTAATCCTGCCTAATAGGATAGTGGTGGCTATGGTTAATCAAGAACCAAAGACACCAAAATGTATGGGTACTGAACCAAGTATCAGACCTATATGACTATATAAGCTAATGAGCTTAGATTGAAAATATTATTGTGTTTTCAAATTTTATTCTCATAGTTTTGTAGTTAAGTAGAGATAAAAGATGGCTGCTGGAGGGTTGCATTAGATCCTAAGATCTAGGTGCAGTGCTCTCAGATCCAAAGTTCCTCACTGACGAAAGCCACAAGCCAGAAACTAGTCTGGGGATATTGAATGAGTAGGCCCTAGATAGGGATTTTATGCACAAGCCTTCTGGCATCCATTGATTACTCTGGCTTGTACTGAGTGGCACTACTGTTTGGAGAGTTTTGTCTTTTTTAATAACAGTTATGAGCAAGCATAAGAAATGGTGATCATGTGATGTTCAATGGTTTAATTTGATTATAGCAATATGTGGATTAACTTGCCAACTGTAGAAACTAGGTATATTATCCAAGAATTTTATAGGAAATTCAGGATAGCAAGATTGTTTACTTACACTTAATAGTTTTGGATTTAATACTGGATAATAGCAAGAAATTATTAGCAGTAGTCTGCTAATAATTTTAAAAGATAAAGTACATCATATCAAAGCATTAAGTTTTAAAAATGTATAAATGTAGGATAATTATTTAGATTATGATTAAATAACTCAAAATAAACATCAAAAATGATCAAACCTTACTATCAATGCTGCCATATTATTTAAAAATAATAATCATAACATTAAAAAGATGGGTATCTTTTCTATCTTGAAAATTTCATTAACTGAAATGGAGATGAAAAAAAAAATCACTGAAACAAAATAATAGAATTTCAAATATGTTTGTTATGATTGTTTGAAGCTTATAATGTTTTATTTGTAGTTTTATGTTAGACTGTTTCCATTATTCATGATTTTAGAAGAATTCAAACTTAATTTATATTTTTCTAAATACATTCAAATGTTAGTATAGAACACATCTTAAAGAGATATTCTCTATTACTAACATTTCAGAGCATATTTCTACAGCACAATGCTTATTCCCCCTCTCATAAGTTGCTATAAATGTACAGAAATCAGTTCGTCTTACAAGACAATGCACTAAAAAAAAAAAAATCAAACTATAAATGTGAATATGAAAATCCATATGTTTAATGCTTTTAGTTTATGTGGCAAGAGAAAGTTGTTTAAAAAATGCATATATAATGAGAAGGTAATCACCAATTCAATTATTATGCTGTCATTAGTCAGATAAGTCATACTTGAAGAAGAATTACATCTCTCCCACCATTGTGTTCCACACTGAACTGTGTACTATTATTAATAGTTGAATGTCTTTAAAAAAGTGTGAATAAAATATGATTTTTTCTAAAACATTTAACAATTCAACTAGATAATAAAAGTAGTTCAACTAATAACTATAAGCACACTTATAATTTACAACAAGTATGGAGATACAGATAAATGAAAGTGAAAGTAAAGTTGCATATCTTTGAACAATGGGAACTCTGTTCTTTTATATACTTGGGGAAACTTGGATAATAATTTATTAGATAATACAGAAATCAGCTAACGAAGCTTCTGGGATATTGGAGAGATGGCGTGCAAATTGTAAAAAAGCCTATCTAACTAGACTACATGTAAATTAAGGCAATGAATGATCTATATATGAATAAATTATTGCAAGCAATAGTTTAGACTAAGTAGATACATATTAATGATAATGTGAAAGCAAACCCAAAATAATTTGACTGTAAATAAACAAAAGTCCCAAATTTCTTGGGATATTTAAAACTAATGTTTATAGAAGAAAATTTGTTCCACTTCTATGACTCACAAGAAAAGTTAAAGATAATAGTAATAATTAAAACTTGTAGTCTTATGTTCTTATTAATATTATTTTTTACAAAAACATGTTTCTAATGGTACATTTGGAAAACTTTTAGGATACAATCCTCTTATTTTGTAGAGCTAGTTAGCATATTATAGCCAGATTAAATAATTAAAATGTTAATATTTTTATTATTATAGCACGCCAAGGCAATAATATTTATCATCTATTATAGATATTGATAGATAAAGAGCCTCCATTCTACAAGTAAAGAAAAAGAACTAAATATCTTCACTTAAAAAAGACATTATCATATGACAAATTCCTAGTTAATAAAAAAGGTGACAACCTCTATTGCAGGGGTCCCCAACCTTTTTGCACTTAAGAGCACATTCTATAATACGGGCCAAGTGGCGGGCACCATTTATTTTTTCAACCAGGTGGCGAGCACCATTTATTTTTTCAATGTAAATTTATAGTTGGATATTGTTAATAATAAACATAATGTACAAAAAAATATTTATTTCAAAAATAAAATTTTAACATATAATTAACGTTTATATTTTTACGCTGTAAAAGTATAGTATGCCCTACAATTTGATTACAATATAATACAATAATTTATAAGAAATTTTAAAAATTAAATTTATTTGTATCAGATAAATAATTTTTTATTGTGTTCGGATAGCAGCGGGCACACATAAAATGGTCTGCGGGCGCCATGGTGCCTGCAGGCATAGGGTTGGGGACCCCTGCTCTATTGCATATTTTACATTTATAAAAATCCAATCTTAAAAATAAATACATACATTCCAATACTTTAGCTATTAAAAACTTTTATTATATTACCATGATAAGTATCTCTGAATAACTACATAATATTGATTTGGATTTTAAATTTAAAATATACTTTCCCCTTCTAAATTTAAATAAAATTGTTTTGTTTCTAATTTTCTTTTATATATATATATTTTTAAAAAAGTTTGAACCTGAAATGATAGCTCAAAAGGTTTATTGCTAACTTGATGCACTGAAGTTCTTAGTTTATTTCCAGATAAAGCCTAGGTATTTATAGATAATTCTTTGACTTTAAAATAATTGTCATATTAAATGAAGTTTTATTATGTTAATTTAATAATTCATGGAATGATTTCATAAAAAAAAAACAACTCAAAACCATTAAGATCGGTTGTTATTATATAGTGTTTAATCTTAAATAAAATAATAATTTTCTTATAATTTTTTCAATATTTGAGATTATGTAAAATGTAGTTTGTTTTTTTTATACACAAAAAAATTAATTCACACATTTTTAAAAATTTATTAGCAATGAACCAACATTTTAAAGCAAATATTTAATCAAAGTAAATTTTCCTATGAACTATAAAGTTAAATTCCATAATTTATTATTTATTATATAAATAAATGATGTAAAATTATTTATTTTATAATAATTATTTAAATCCCCTATACTTAACAATAATTATTTATAATTGAAATACAGGCTTATTATATACCTGTATCAATATATGTAATATATAGGGTATATGAGCACAGACTTTCACACAACCCACCACTCTCCTCTCTATCTCATAATACTGATACACTTGAACATATATATGTTGAAAAGATAAATAATCACCAATATATGTATTTCATGCTAAACCAGCAATCATCAGTTGGTCCAGATTATCATCTCTATACATATATGCTATAAGTGCTCAGATATATATTAAGATAGCCAATCTTCATACTTTAATGGACAGGCTTCAATCCACTCCACACTCCAACTCTTCAACCATCCACCCAATTGAAAATCTGATGATGGAATGCTCAAAGGCCACCCTGAGGCCGAGGTTCTTGTCACCCCCATGTTGACCTAAAGACAATCTGACCCCTCATGTACAGGACATAATCCATTTAATGCATATATGAGGGGTGGGAAGACATCTCTACTATGTAATAACTGAAATACAGACTTATTATATACCTGTATCAATATATGTAATATATATGGTATATGAGCACAGACTTTCACATGACCCACCACTCTCCACTCTATCTCATAACACTGATGCACTTGAATACATACATGTCAAAAAAATAAATAATTACCAATATATTGTACGTATTTCATGCTAAACCAGCAATCATCGGTTGGTCCAGATTATCATCTCTACACATATATGCAATAAGTGTTCAGATATATATTAAGATAGCCACTCTTCATATTTTAATGGACAGGCTTCAATCCATTCCACACTCCAACTCTTCAACTGTCCATCCTTTGAGCATTCCATTATCAGATTTTCAATTGGATGGATGGTTGAAGAGTTGGAGTATGGAGCGGATTGAAGCCTGCCCATTAAAGTGTGAAGATTGGCTATCTTAATATATATCTGAGCACTTATTGCATATATGTGTAGAGATGATAATCTGGACAAACTGATGATTGCTGATTTAGCATGAAATACATATATTGGTGATTATTTATCTTTTCGACATATGTGTTCAAATCTATCAATGTTATGAGATAGAGTGGAGAGTGGTGGGTCATGTGAAAGTCTGTGCTCATATACCCCTATATATTAATAAATATTTATATTTTGTGAATTTTAGTTTTTAAAAAATAAAATATGGTAAGGTATTTATTAATTATATTAAAATCAATAATCAAAAAATAGTTTATTAAGTAATAAATACTTTTCTACAAAATAATATTCAATTAATTTTTTTAATTAATTTTAAATAGCATTATAGTCTAGCATGTAAAAAAATTTGTTGTATTTGAATTAGAATGCTTTTTTGATTTGATCCTAATTATCTGATTCAAGTAATTAAAAAGGTTTGTGACAATGTTTAAAATCAGTTTTGTTCATTGATATTTATGATGCTATTGAAAAAGGCAGTAGCAAGCAATATGAATGTTAATATTGGCCTTCATTAAATTACTCAACATGCCCAGAAAGCATTATATATTTGATACTTTCAGTAAGTAATAAGGTTTTTTAAAGAAAAAAAACAAAACAGGAAAATAAATAAATTTAATTTATGAGCCCTTAAAAAATAATAAGAATAAGTTATCTGAAAACTGCAATTCATCAATTAAGTTTAAATATGAGCTGCCATTAAATCATTTTTTTTTTCCCAAAGCATTGCAGAGGTAATGCTGAATAATTTTTGTAATAGGACAAAATTATATATTAGATCTCGTAAGGTGTGTAAAAAAATAAATGAAACATGAACTCTTTAAAAATCAATTACATATTTCTAAAAATATATTTTTTTTTCTAAATAGCAATATACAGTATATACATTTTAGTTACAAAAAAAAAAAAATGCTGTTTTTGATGTTGATTTTTACATCTTCAGATGATAAAGATATATCTAATATAATTATAAATCCAAGGTGTATATATATGCGAAGTGCTTAAATTCAAGAAAATGAAGAATATTTGATTATAATTAACAACCAAAGTTAAAATTTAGATAAAAGGATATTATTTACTTAATTTTTTTCTTCCCAAAAATCATCCCTGGGATGTTGTTAATACTGGAAACGATTTAGAGCAATAATTTAAATATGCTATATTTATTTAATCAAACTATGAAACAAATTAAATACACTTATTTAATTAAAAAGCTAATTTCTAATTAAATTCTAATACTTTTTTCAAAATTATAGTTTTAGGAATCTATTCAATTATTCAAAATGTCATCCACAGCCATATTTTTAATATTTACATTCAAATCATTTTTTTTTTTTTTTCAGAACTATAGCTTAGAGATCTATTCAATTTTTCAAAATATATATTTTAAAATATTTGCTTCGGCTTTTGTTAAAAGTTATTTAAAATGAAAATTAATACCAACAAAATATCAAGATTTTCTCTGGAGTAGGGTGATCTTAAAATTAAATTCCAAAATAGAAAACTTACATCAACTAATTTTTACTTTGGTATTAATTTAAATAAATTATTGGATACACCTAAATTACTTTTTTTTTCATGACTAAAAGCAAATGGAACTACTGATAATTCGCCCAAGTTTTAAATCGAAATAATATATTTTCAAGTTACAAATAAACCAGGAAATAAAACTGGAAATCCCCTTGACAGTAAAAAAAAAAATTCTAAAAATGTTAATGGATTTTTTTTCATCGAACTGAGATAATGTTGATATTTTATCACTTTTACTGTATTTATACATATGGTTAATTTTGATTTTCTAACAAAAAATATACTTTTTTTTTTTTTACTATTCGCTATTGTAAATTAAATGACATTGAAATCGATTCTTTTTGTGACAATATGTTTCACGTATAAATACTATAAAGCATAAATGATAAAAAACAAACAAACAATTATTAAAATCTTAAAATGAATGTAAATTAGGGCATGGAAAGTAAAAATCATGGAAAGTAAAAATATAAGTCTTAGTAAGAACGGCTAAGGAAAATAGTTATCACAACCTCTTTTCAATACTATTAATCTCTAGTAGTATAACATAACAATTAAATTCTGCTGAAATAATATGCATTAAAATAAATAATATTTATATTTACAATAATCCCCCCCCTTTCCAGTACCGTAAATCCTTATTTTAAACGGTCATTAATTCTCAATGTATTTGCCCTTTTTGGAAATATAAGGCAACGTGCTATGTAGAGGTCGCTACAGCTCTACTAAGATTCCAAACATTTCATCTCATTATGCAATATTTTTTAAGCACATGTGATAACCTTAATTCGATTAAGACTTGCTCTACATTGACACTGATGATTAATAATAAACAGATTCTATCCGCAAAGAGAAATTGCTAAGTCACCATAAAAACGCCTAAAATCAGTTTATCTTTTCTAATAATCTGTAAGCCATATTTACATACAAATTTGGATGAATAAACATGAAATGAATCATTTTTAATTTTCAAAGACATTGTCTTTTTTAAAAAGCATATGATTTTATACAATATATTATTAATAATATCTTTTTAAAAATAGCTGAAATTTTGGGATGAAATATCCGTATAGCCACTGCATGGCGTGCGCGACTTATAAGATTGGTAACGTTGCCAAGGCTTACATGAATTATATAGAAGTGCATACATATAATTATTTCAAAATATTTATACTGTTATCAAAAGGCATTTATAATAAAGTTTATAAATAATGTATTAACGATACCACATACTACTGTTGCACTGATTTGATTTAACTAAATGTAAAACTGGATTGTTAATATTATTGTTTTCAATAGTTAAAGTAACCTCTAATGACCTTGAGTTAACGTGGCTAGAATCCCATTTTTTAAAGTTATTATTGTGTACTTTTGCTTCAAACCACAGTTTAAACACTCTACTAATATTCCTTACATTTATTAAAAACAAATTTATATCCTTTTTATAAAATGTCGAAAAATAACACAACAAAACAATAAAAATGGACACCATGTTTTGGTTACTTGCAGAAAACCTACCTTACAATATGGTCAGAAGCTTTTCCTCTCCTAAAAGAACTTCTATATATGCGTTTGTAGTTTTTAATATAGTATTCCTTAGTTACAAAAGTATGATATTGGTAGATAGGTAATATAATAAGAAAAAAAATATTCCGTTTTCAGTAGATAACAGCTATACTTGTTAGATTTTTTTTCTTTTTGTTTTGGTTCTTGGAAGCGAATCACATGATTTTAATGTCTATTAAATCTTTTATCCAATCACACTTAAGAGTTTCCGCTCCGAAACGCCTATATCGAAAATCTAGAAGAGGGAATTTATATTTTGATCAGAATAATTAATTTCAGAATATTTTAATGTCATTACATTTTGTAAATTAATATGAAATAAAATTTTAAATATTTATATTTATAATATATTTTTCAAGAGCTCTATTTTTGCTTTTAATGCTTATATACTTTAATTAGACGAAAAATCTCCGCAAAACATTAGCTTTGCTAAATTATTTCCTTTTACTATTAAAGCAGAACTGGTTTGCACAAGCTGACGCGCGATGACGTAGTAATTTCATCATTTGTTTTGATTTTGAAATCTTCACGTGATAAAAATACTGAGTTATAGCTATGAAAAAATAATTCAAGTTCCTAGTTTAATGTACTATACAGTACTTGTAAAATTTCTGAATTATATCGATAGAAGATTTATATTAATAAATTAACATATATAAAAATTTCCATATAAACTACAATGGTTATATGTAATTGGTGTGGGGGGGGGCGTAGTATTTATAATTGATTTCAATGATGTTTGAATTGCTAAATATTAAAATTATACTTAAGTTACTTATTTTTTCATACCGAATTTTCATATTTTTGATACCAAATTTAACAACAACTATTGATTGCATCACATATACCATTGTAACCATGTTTCACACTATTGTCTTGAAATTCAGCGTGTTTTTTCAGACTTGATCTTAATTTTTTTATTTTTAATTGTATATGCAATACAATTTTCCAATAAGATGGTCATGCTTCAAAAAAAAAAAAGTTAAGATTATTCAAATTATATTTGTTTTCTTGAAGGTTTGTGGTGATGGTATTTTAGATATGGTAATATGTTGTACTATTCCCATCATTTATCATTAAATGTTGAATGCCTAGAAAATTTTAAACTTTATTTACCTTTTCCAAACACAAACAACTGTTAGTAATAGCACACAAGTTAGTAGATAACATAACTTAATAGACAACATAGTAGTAGATTTCATAACTTTTCGAATGATATTATTCTCCGCTTTTCTTCAGATGTTGCTAGCCAGACCAGTAACAATGCTAGCATAGGAGTAGAACGTATACCTTTGGATTATTAAATATTACAATTTATGCTCAATTGGTTAGAGCATTGTCTTAAAATTCAATATTCAAGAATCTAAAGATGTAAGTTCAACTCCTATGTTAGCATTGTCACTGGTCAGGCCAGAAAGACCTGAAAAAGTGCAGAGAATAATATCACTCAAAATGTTATGTAATCTACTAATCACTGTTGTCTACTAACCTGCATTATTTACTTACTTGTGTATTATTACTGACAGTTCTTTGTATTAAACCACTAAACATCACATGATCACTATTTCTTATGCTAGCACATTACTGTTATTAAAACAGGCAAAACTCTCCATACAGTAGTGCCACTCAGTGCCAACCAGAGTAATCAATGGATGCTAGAAGGCTTGTGCATAAAATCCCTATCTAGTGCCTAATCATCCAATATCCCCAGACTAGTTTCTGGCTTGTGGCCTTCATCAGTGAGGAGCTTTGTATTGGAAAAACTTTAAATAAAATTTAAAATTTTCTAGACATTCAACATTTAATGATAGATGATGGAAATGGTCTAACATATAATCACATATTAAAATTATATTGTTATTAAAGATATCTTCTGTTTCAAAAGTTTTGCATTTTATAATTCACTGAAGAAGTGGGATTATTTTTTTATTGCCTGTGATCTTATCCTCTTTTGTGTTATTTTTTTTTAAGAAAAAAAAGGGGCGTTTCTTTCTGTTACATATTTCTGAGATAAAATTTAAAGAGAAAATAATTTCTTTCATATTTAAAAGTGTTAAATTAAAAATATATTTACTGCTTAAATTAAAACAAGTACAGCAGAGTGTGTTATAATGAATTAATTGTTCACAGAATCACATTCATCATATCATCTGTTTGACACATCTTGCATTGAAGTTATATAATTTGAGGAATTTGTTCCAGAGCCATAGCCTAAACCAAAGTTACCATTCTAAATTAATCATTTAAGCAGAAAAAAATATATAAAATGAGTATCTGTATATGCTATCTATATTCTATTTTTAAAATAGTTCATCAACATCTGCTCATGCACTCTAAAGTAAATATGACGATTTTTAAAACCAAACGAATTCAACAAGTAGCATACTTTGACTTTTATGAGTTATCACTTTATAATTTGTAAGATATAGACCATAAAGATAATTTGAAGAGAATTTATTACATATTAATTCAAAAATTTATTTAATTTATTAAAAAAATGAGAATATAAATGATAATGTTATCAGTTTAATTTCATGAAAATGCTTTTATATAGATGATTGGAAAACTATAATAGACAACATAGTACAATTTTTTTAAAGCTGAGTAAGAGAAACCTAATTGTAAATCTACAACAATTCAAAATACTACATAGGGACCCTTAGATAACAAGAATATAGAAAATAAAAACATTTTAATGCGGTTTAATAGGTTTAGGCTACCTTTATTGGAAATTTTTATGTGAATTCCATACTGTTAATTTTTTATAATTTTAAAGTAAATTTAAACCATTTCCATTATTGTAAATATTAAATAATAATTTTTTTTTTAAATTTAAAAATACTGCACAATGGCCCATGATATAGTTAGATTTTAACGAAAACTAAAATTCATCTTTTAAAAACTTAAAATGCAAATGAATTTACATATCCTATTAAAAATTCTAAGATCGTTTGTTGACTTCAGAACTTTTTTGTAATAAGGTTAAGCAGTAATATTATCTGTGGTAGCAATATCACCATATTTTAAAATGCTATATAGTCTAGTTCTTTTTTTGTATCTGGTAAACCATTTTTCTAAAAAAAATCATAAGCTGAGATTGAATCAATAAAAGTAGATGCCAGTTTTTTAATTTATTTTGAAAGCCTTTTTCTATGTGAATTATTAACAATAAAACTTGTTCACAGAAGCTTTTTCCTGTTCCAAATCCAGCTTGCTCTATAGGCAGCTGACTATCAGCTATTGATAAGATTCTTGTTAATATGATTCTTCCAAAAATTTTGCAAAGAACATATGATGATATTGGATAATAATTTTGAAAATCATTGAGGTGGTATGGGAGTCTTAAGTCTGTTATAGTTGCTTTTATGCCAAATTTATATTACTGCTTTTGATAAGTATGCTTCGGCTTTAGACCTCAAATTTTTTAGAAACTCTGGAAATATGCTATCTGTTCTTGAGCCTTTCCTAATTTAACACATCAATAGCAAGTTCAAATTCACCAACAACTACAGATTTTATTTGGTTGATATTAGAGGACCATTGTGAAAGAAAAAACTTGCAGTTATGCTATAATGATAACTCTTTGTCATGGTAACCTCATTAGTATTGACAATAGTAGTTTATTTAGAGTTATATGTATTTCCACCAAACTTACTTAAAAATGACCAGGCCTTATGAGAATAAATTTTACTTCTTCATAGTTTGTCTCCAATTTCCTTTTCTAGCATCATTCACTAAGTTTGTCAAAAGTTTCCAAATTTTTAGTAGATCAAAATGAGCTATACAGAGCACTTCAGGTTTTATTCCAACCGGGAATGAATTGATTTCAATAACTATGAAAAATTGATTCTTTGACAGAGTTGTATTTATGAGTTTATTGAATTAATCATGACGGATATGTTTTATTAAGCCTGTTCAAATTATTCAGTATATCAATTTTATTTAGTTTTTCCTTAAATTATTTCTTAGAACAGCATAATTTTCAATTATAAAAAAATGTGAATCCAAGTATGATTAGACATGGTATATGCTAATTATGAAGGAAATGATCTAATAATGAATCATTTTTTGTCAAAGGAAAATGTAAATCAGGAATTGTTTCTGTTCCCCATCAGCCTGAATGGAATTTTCTTTCTTGCTTAGCACCAGAAAATGCATGTTTTTTAAATGCATCCAGTCTAAACTTTGATAACCTGTTTAATTCCTTAGTTATATATTTTCCAAAACTACTATGAAGATTAAGATCTATTAAAACAGAAGATGTAGGAAATTTGGAAGATAAGCATAGGGTGAATTTGTATTGGGGACTTTGTAAATATTGTGTGTACAAAAATCATCTCTATCCAAATAAACAGTCAAAACTCTCCATACAGTAGTGCCTCTCAGTGCCAACCAAAGTAATCAATGGATTCTAGAAGGATTGTGCATAAAATCCCCATCTAGTGCCTACTCATCCAATATCCCTAGATTAGTTTCTGGTGTGTGGTAATACGTATAGTGAGTTTTGCCTGTTTTAACAACAGTTATACACAAGCATAAAAGGTGGTGGACATGTGATGTTTATTGGATTATGATCACCATTTCTTATGCTAACACATAACTGTTATTAAACAGGCAATCTCTCTATACAGTAGTTCCTCTCAGTGCCAACCAGAGTAATCAATTAACAGGCAAATCTCTCCATACAGTAGTGCCTCTCAGTGACAACCAGAGTAATCAATGGATGTCAGAAGGCTTGTGCATATAATCCTTATCTAGTGCCTACTCATCCAAAATCCCCAGACTACTTTCTGGCTTGTGTTTTTGGTAGAATGCCATCTGTTGGCATAAATACAAGCGTTAGCAAGTTTTTAACTTGTTTTTTGTTTTTCATAAATGTACCTTTGAGGTCTTTCTAGCAATGATATATATTGCAGAGGCTTCTACTATGTGGTGATGCTGAACTGAGATCAGACCCATATAGCTATCTGGCTTGCTATGCTGACTTTGAAGACATTACGTGTCTAAAAGATTCACGCTTGCAAGCTGAATAGAAACTGTTTCATAAACGCTCAGAGTTTGTGTTTAGATCTAGTTTCTTATTCCTATCTTTTACTGAAGATAGAAAATAGCTTGAAATCATGATCTGAAAGTGGAATTAAAGTTAGAGATAGTGAATGCTTGCTCTGACGTTTATGTAAACATACGCTTGACGGTGTTTTTGGTAGAACGCCATCTGTTGACATATATATATTGTAACTTAATTTACATGATCAAAAGATATTACCATACCTGGATAGTAGCTATAAGTTATTGAACAAATATATTAAAATATCATTGGATTAAATGAAACATATTTCTATAATTAGATTTCCAAAGATATCACAATAACAATAATTAGAAACAATAATGCTTGGAGACTAGTCATTTCAGTTATCTGATATCTGGCCTATTTCAAACCCTAGTTAGGCAGCCATTATATCATTAATAAACAAGTAGAAACGATAAACAAATTATTTAGGACAAACTACTATAACTCAGGAAATAATATCAAGTGGGTGAGTACACTGGTAACTCAATAAAGTATATTCTCAATAAATCCAACAGTAGATTTTACCCACTTTCATCTCTTGGTTTGATGTCAAGTGCATATTTAAATAAATAACAAGTGAATATGGTCTAGCAGAGCGCCACTAGATTATCTGAACCTAGACACAGTTATATCTTATAACCTTTTCACATCAGGTTTGAATCCCTTTTAGGTACTTTATTTCTAATAAAAATGGAGGATTTTGATTTTAGACCCATATCACTGTATGCAATAACATTTAGGTAAACATAAAACATCTTTAAACTAAAGTGGAGTATATAAAATTTATCAGACAGTAATCATCTCCTAGATCTTAACATAATAAATGTGTTTCAATATCTTTATAAGTTTTACTAGCTCAGATTATACTATTAATTTAGGATGGCAATTCACTCATCCTTGCATGATATAGATGATGGAATGGTGGTTATTATAATTATTCACGAATGTCAACTAAATACCATGAAATCACTATTTATTTATGGCCTTTAAACATTTATCTAGCTCATTAATTCAAACGTGATGATGATGATGATGATGATAATGATAATGGTTTCAACCACAGCTTTAGGACTAAGCCTAATCATAAAACCTAATTTTTATAAAGAAATTCATAATTATTGCTTAATTTTAGTATATCTAATTAAATCTTAAATAATTAATATTAACCATTGATGATGAATGATCACAACTAATAAAGAATACTCTCAATTAAATATATACACCTTGTTTAATAAAACAATTTAACATTTATTAATTTATTACAAACATATACAAACAATTCAAAGATAAAACTAAGAATTTATATGAATAATAATGATAATAACAATAATTGATTATTTGGCAATCATAAGATTAATTTTGAATTCTTCCCCCTTTCCCATCAAATATATATAATGTATATTAAATTGGATACCAAGTTTGCTAAAGTTTTCAATTCACAAGAAAATATTTCATAAAAAAAAAAATAAACACTTTTTTTTTCTCTTTTGCACACATACTTTTATAATCTAACATGTAAAGTCGAATGATGAAGTAGAAAAGGTGTTAGTGAAATTGAGAGAAGACTTCCAGAAACAAGTTTTTAAATTATTTCTCCCCCCTTCCCGCTAAGCTTGGAAATCACTATTCTTTAAATCAAAACAAAAATCACCTAATATTTTTAACGCTATATATGTCTATTATCCTTCCAACCACACGCAATTATATCCATGTAACAATTTAATATATTACTGTGTAGGTGTGTTTATCCCATAATAACCAAAATATTATTTAAAAACAAAATAATAATACAAAAAAAATATCTTTTACATTTTAACCAACATTTCATAATCTCAGATTAGTATACAATAATAGTTCTAACATACATAAAAATTTTGCTCTAGGTTATAACTATTCTTATTGAAGAAAACTATGCTTTTAATCAATTTTGGGTTGTGTTAAAGTTCTGAGAAAGAAAAATATAAAACTTCATTTCTAAAATTTTAGAATAGTCTTTGATATAATAAAAAGAAAATATATAGTAAAAGTTCATATTACCAGTCCCAAGGGTTCAAACTTAGCTTGTTTAATGTTTTTTTTGCAGCAATCACGGTTTCTTTTTCTTGAGACTTGTAATTATTTAATGGTTATGATTATGGTGATATTATTTGCCACTGGATCTTTTTTTTTCCTTCCTTATTAAGCAGAATTCTTCCATTAGAACATCAGTTGTTCTCTTATTTGCAATTTTTTTTACTAGGTTTAAATTCAGTTACTGGAATAATTGTACTAGATGATTCAATTTGTACTAGATGATTTAATATTTATCAGTAGATTAATCATTTTTCTTCAGCTTTCAAATGCAGGTGAATGTTTTTTTTGCTTAAAATATTGCATTTTTCTCAATCAGTCATCAGAGGTAGAATATTTTAATTTCATTTCAGACAAGACTTTTTTTTCTTACCTATATGATGCACTGGTTTTGTGATGAATCAGGGATCTCCCAGATGAAATATTTGTTTTAATCTGCCATGCTGTTTTTAATCTTCACAAAAAAAAACTTTATATTAAAAATAAATGATTTTAAAATTGATATCTGATGAATCAAATGCTTGTCTCCTTAGTTTCAATATTAAAAATCTCTCTCTTCTTTTTTACTTTCCCAGACTGGTTTTTATACTTGATTTTTTTTTTCTATTTTCAGCAAACTCATTTTTAGATTCACAGTTCACGGGAACCTGTGAAAAATCACAATATCCTGATTTTTCAGATTAATCCTGTTTTGAAGTAAAAATTGTCTTAATCCTTTTTTTTTCACAACTGTCTGTGTTTTAACAGAAAACCAAATTTTATAAAAACAAAATGGTTAAAAAATATATGTATAATTTAACAGATTTTCTTTTTCTTTTTCAATATGTAATAAAATGTACATTTATGTATGTAATGTACACACACACTTATTCAACACATTTATAAAGCTGACCCATTAAAATAATCTAAATGTTTTTTAGAAATTATGATTTTAATATCAAAAATTAAATTCTTAACCTTCAAATCCCCAATTATAATCATTTTGAAATCATAATATTACAATCATAGAAAAAGAAATATAGAAACAGAATAAAATATTAGAATTTAGCAAATGTAGGTTAGCTTTGAAGAGAGTTTAATATTTGAAGTATACAATGATAATTAAACAGTTTACACACACACTGCTTATATATATATATATGTTATTACTTTACTTTTTAACAAAAAAAATTAAATATTGAATAATTAAATGTGTGTACTATTCCCTTTGAGTTTTTTTATCAACACACAAACAAATAAAGAACATAACTGCTGCCCCACTCTCTTTCTGTCTTAAGCTTTTAGAACTGGATCTTGTAGGGTTTAAACTTGGGTGCCCTACAGCTTCCTTTACTATATAAAAATGTGATGATGATTTTTGTTCCCCATTTTCTTACATGCACATTACTACAAATTTAGCTAATGACTAAATTGTAATGGCACAATATATATACCATCTTTTCAAATGACAATTTGTGTTTGCTAAATTGAAATAACGCTATATATATTTTCAAACATATGTTGATTTGGTTATTGGGTGATGTTTTGTTTTCAGTTAGTCTCTGGTTAAAGAATCATTTAATTATTGGAATTAGACACAAAACAAAACCAGCTTAAATGATATTATAATTTATTTTGTTAAAAAAAAAATTCAGTTCATAATATGCAATTTTCCAGCATTAATTTTATTTAGTTGCCAAAAATTATGATAGAGATATGTATGAAAATTATACACATGATAAAGTTTATTTTTTTTATTTTTTGAGGATTGTCTATCCATTGAAAATACCTTATGAACCTTTTTCCTTACTTCATATCACCATAGACATTAATCTTAATCATCATTATTACCCAATCAATTTATTTATTGAGGCAAATTTAATTTGAATTCTGAAACTTTTCAGAACTATTAAATTAATTATTTAAGTAGCAAGATTTTCTTATACTTTCTCATATATAACTTTTCAATTATGCTTATACATGTTTAAATACCATGTAATATCATATTATAGTTTTTATCTTACAATACTATACTTCATTATTTGAATTACTATACAATATTAGTAGTATTATTAATGTGCATATATAATTTCAATTTCCTGCCTTTTTCTCTCTTGGCTTATTAATTGTACAGCTTTATCATTTTATATATTGCTCTAACCACTAGCTTATATATCACTACTGTTTTATTTTACCCCATTTTAAAATGATAATCAAATTTGAGTTGTTTATGTTGAAATCATTCTAGTTTATTATCTGATACTTACTAAAAATATCACATGATCAACAATAGCAAACTCTTCATCATAAACAATAAATACAAAGAGGTTTGTGCATAAAATCCCTATCTAATGTCTATTCATCCAATATCTCAATTAATTTACAGTTTTTGAATTTCATCAGTGAGAAGCCATGGATCTAAGAGCACTAGACCTAGATCTTAGGATCTGATGCAACCCTCCAGTAGCCACCTTTTACCTATTTAGTTAACAATAAAGCTATGAGTCCCAAGATGAAAACACAATGTTTTCAATCCAAGCTTATTCACATGTCATCACCATCATCATCATCAACCATTATCAATCCACTGTAGGATGAAGGTCTCTCCAAGTTCAATCCATCTTTTCCAATCTTTAGCTTCTCTTCTCCACATCACCCCTGCACACTTTCTTATTTCATCCATCCATCTCACATGTGATCTCTTTCTGGGTCTTTTACAATCTCTTGGAATCCAGTTTAACATTTCAATTGTCCATCTATTATCATCTCTTCTAGCAATATGTACAGCCCAACTCCACTTCAGTCTTTTAAATTTTCAAGGAGATCAGTAACATCTGTTTGTTCTCTTACCCATACATTGCATTTTCAATCTCTTCTTGTTACTCCCAACATGCGCATCTCTCCATACTTCTTTGAGTGGTTTAAAGTCTCTGTATTGCTCTTCTATTAAGTTTCCAAGTCTCAGATCCATAAGTAAGAAATGGCAAAATACATTTACTAAAAACCTTCCTTTTCAAACACACAGGCATATTTCCTTTTAGTATCAAGTTATTTCTACCAAAAGCACTCCAACCAAGTTTAATTCTATGATTAACTTCATCCATTATGTTTCCATCTGTATTAATAATCTGACCAAGGTATTTGTAACTGTTAACTTTTTCTAATTCATCATAATCAATCTTTATTTTCATATTTTGAAAAAATCTATTAAACATTACTTTAGTCTTTTTAACCTTTAACTTTAGTCCTACTTTCATCTGATACTTCCTGCAACATTTCCTGTAACTCTAAAGCATTATTTGAAAATACAACTACATCATCTGCAAAATCTAAATGACTTAAATAATCTTCATTTACTTTCACTCCTTTAGCTTCCTACTTTAATCCACAAAATATTTCTTGCAGTGTTGCTGTAAAAAGTTTTGGAGATATAGAGTCACCCTGTCTTACATCCTTCTCAATGTTGATTTTCTTACTATCATTATGTAATCTAATTGTTCCTGTTGCATTTTTATAAATATTCTTTAAAATATGACAATATCCTGGATCTATACCTTGATGATCCAATGCTTTAATCACTGAAGAAATGTTCATAAAATCAAATGCCTTTTCATAATCTACAAATCCTAAGCATAATGGCAACTCATATTTATTTGTTCTTTCTATAACTTCTCTCAATACCTGGATATGATCTACTGTACTAAAACCACTTTTAAATCCAGCTTGTTCTCGTGGTTGGTGGAAGCCCAGTGTTTTCTGTAGATGAATTGTAATTATCTTAGTAAAAATTTTGTATAAAACTGATAAAAGACTGATAGGTCTGTAATTTCTAATATCTTCTTTATCACCTTTTTTAAATATTAATATTAATACTGCATTCTTCCAATAATCTGGTACATCTTTATCATTTAGACATTTGGAATATAACTTTGTAAAAAAAATTCTATTCCTTCATCTGCTTCTTTTAATATATCAATTATAATTCCATCATTACCTGGAGCCTTCCCTTTCTTCATAAATTTAATTGCATGTCTCACTTCCTCATTCAAAATTCTAGGCAATTCAGAAGATATAATAGGTATAGGAAGTACTTGTTCTTTATTACTATAGAATTCTTGATAGAAGTCTTCTACACATTTTATGATGTCATCTCTCTTTTTAATAATAATGCCATCTTTTTTTCTTATTGCAGATATAAATTTCCTACCAATACCAAAATGTTGTTTTACACTCTTTAGACTTTTATTCTCTTCTACAGCTTTCCTTGCTAGTTCACAATTATACTTTCTTATATCATTTTCAATTCTTTTCCGCACCATTTTACAAAATTTGAGATATTCAATCTATTTTAATGCATCATTTTTGTATATCTTCATATTTCTTCTTTTCTTCATAAATTCTCTAGTTTCAGTAGAAATTTTATTGGTCAATTGCTGTTTTTTTCTACCAGCTATCTTTGTTGCAGTTTTTAAAAGTGTATCTGTTATGTTCATATTAATTTCATTCAAATCTGAATAATGTTCAAAATCTACTAATACTTGAAACCGATTTGTAAGTTCTAATTTAAATTCATTAGAATGTTTCTAAAGATTAGGAATATCAACTGTAAATATTGTTTACCTTAATAATTTTTGTCTCTCTAGTTTTGCATTAACATGTATCTTACATCTTGCTAATCGATGATCACTTCCTGTGTTAAATTTATTAAGAACATTACAATCTTGAAATATGCATTTTCTGTTAGTCAAAATATAATCCAATTCTTCTGTACCTTCATTTGGATGCTTCCATGTCCATTTCCTTTTAACCTTTTTCTCAAAAAAAGAATTCATAATATAAAGTTTTTCTTTTTCTGCAAACTCCACAAGTCTATATCCTCTCTCATTTCTATTACCATAACCAAAATTACCTACAGCATTTTCGTCTTTCATTTATTTACCAATTCTAGCATTAAAGTCTCCCATAATAATTTAAAATGTTGTTTACTCTGATCAAAAGCCTTTTGTACATCCATATAAAAATCTTCTACTACTCCATCACTATGAGAACTTGTTGGGGCATAAACCTGAATTATCTGCATTTGGTATCTGCTATTAAGTTGTAAAACTAATCTTGCCACCCTGTCCAATACACCATCAATCTCCACAATGTTATTCTTTCATTTTTTATTTATAATGAATCCTACTCCACTTGTATTTCCAATATTTGTGCCTTTATAGTAGAATACATGTTCACTTTTTAAATCAATTGTTTCTTCACCTTTTCTTCTAACTCCCCAAAGTCCAATAATGTCCCATTTAATATAAGATAGTTCTTCTTCTAACTCTTGCAATCTTCCTTCACTTGAAAGTGATCTGCAGTTGTATGTACCTAAATAAAAAGACATCATCAAATGGGTCCACAATCAGGGGATTCTTAGCACCTTCCACCTTCAGCCACCAACTGCTGCGTTGGTTAGTGACTTTACAGCCTACTGGGAATAAGGGCCTTGATTTATTTTTGTCTGTCATGATTGTATATACTGGAAAAATATTCTTAAACTCGGAGGTAAAAAGCCAATAAACTCACCATGCTGGCTAATGCGTGTTGTTGAGCAGCCCATCCATGTTCGTATACTATATGAATAATCACATAGTAATAACAGCTGCGACGGCAAGAACGTATGGAATGGACATTAACAATTTGGCCTGCTCAGTTCATTTAAGGCCTCGAAGAGGAATCAAAGGGTCTCCTTTCAGTTAATAGCAAACTCCTTTCTGCAGCCTATTCACATGTATAGTCATATAAATCTGAACTCAATTCAGTATCTATACATTTTGTTGTCTAGTTTGCTACTCATTCAATATTTTGACTCACTGTTGATTCATATTATTATTATTCTCATTTATTTCTTTTAGTAATCTACATAAGTGTTTTCTTATAGTGGATCTTTTTTTTTCAGATGTAAATTACTTAAAGTGTTTAATTCCCCTAATATCTTATTTAGATCAGTTATACATACTCACAATTTAAATTTTGATTCTTAGTATTAAGCACATTGTGAATTTATCTACCTGATATCTATCTGCTTATTTCAGTCTTTCATATATGTGCAGCATTTTTGTATTTTTGATACGTAATATCAAATTATTGCAGCTTTACAAGAAACAACACATTTTCACACTATGAAATACACCATCAATAATGCCATCAGTTATATCATGGAAAATTAATAGAAGCTTCATATTTACAAATTATTTTCCAGCATTATAACTAAAAATATTGACCTATGCAATCATTATTATCTTAAGATTTTAGTTGTGGTATAAAAAATCTAAACATGTTCACACACACTGTTAATACCACAAGTTAGTCTTTTGGTGTAAAAAAAAATACCAGAGTAACTGAGCAGAGAATCATTTCCTTGAAAATGGCATCTATGAAAGCTGTAAATTCTGCAACTAAAAATTTACAGGGACTCTGCCACTGGTTCCATTTTAAAAAAAAACATGTCAATTCACTGTTCTCTCTGCATGACAAACTTGTAACTACAGATTTCAAACCTTTAATGATCAATCACATTAAAAACACCAATAAATCTTAACAGTTTCTAACAAATTATAGAAAAAATTATATAAACTTCACTCCCTTCTTCTGATACTACAAATAACAAAATATATCTCCCACATATCCATCTTGATGCAGTAACAGAACACTGAATTGCTTGATATTAGTTCTTGATTGTTCACACTTGGACATGTATTTATCTCTTGCTGAAATTTTTTGACTTCGGTATTTATGACTTGGTGAGACTGCACCATATGCCCTTTTTGCATTCTACATTCTGTTTCTAATTTAACAATTCTATCCAGAATCTCATCTTAAGTTGCATTTAGATTCTCCCTATAAAATATTTGATTTTTATTTCTTTTTTGACAATTTCTTTAAATTCTTGTATCATTTTATTTTTTTTTATGTCATTTTTTTATCTTTTTCTACTTGCATGCTTTTTTACTTTCCTTTTGATTTCTTCCACTTCCTTTTTTGAAATAACCTTCTAATTTTTCTAAAAGGATTTGAATGATTTACTTCACTGTTTTCTAATACATTGTACAGGCTCAAACCTGCATTTATATATGTAATATATTCGTTCGAACTCAGACTTTTACACGACCCACCACTCTCAGTTTCACCTCATATTGCTAACCCACCTGATCACACACATGTTGAAAAGATAAATAATCACCAATATGCTTATTTCATGCTAAACCAGCAATCATCAGTGGGTCTAGATTACTATTCTCACACACATATATAATCAGTATTCAGCTTTATATTAAGATAGTCAATATTTATACTTTAATGGACAGGCTTCAAACTATTCCAACTCACAACTCTTTAGCCTTCCATTTAATTGAAAATTTGATGATGGAACGTTCAAAGCCCTTGGTAGTGCCAAGGTTGTCATCCTACCCATGTTGACATATTAGTCATTCTGACCCCTCATGTACAGGAGAATAATCCATTTATATATACATAGGCGAGGGATGGGCAGACCTTTTACACACTGTTTTCTATTTTTTTCCCTTGGTTTTCTTTGTACAATCCCATTTGCTTCAATTTTTGGATAATCTCTTCCATACTTTTATTATTCTCTACTTACTCTTCTATGTCTTGAATATTCTTATTTGATTGCTTAGGTTTATTTATATCATTCATCTCATTATTGTCACCATTTATCTTTTTTAGGTTGAGCCTCTTTACTTCAAAAATGTTTTATTTCATATCTTTTTTTTTTTTGTTGTTATTGTCATCCTTTTTTTTTGGGGGGGGGGAATGTTTTCTAATTACCTTATTCATATTTCAATTGATATCAATTATTTCTTTGAATCTGATTGTCTAACTTTTCTTAGATGCATTTAATATTGTCATCTATCTTTTTTTCAATGTTTTTATTACTAGAAACCATCTTTTTATTGATGTATCATTCATCTTTTCTTGAATATTTTTCATCTTTTGTTCTATATTTTCTTTGTGGTTCATGCTTTGAGCATCTTCATCACTGCTGTTATGGTTTTATTATTCAGAGTTAACTGCTGTGAAGCTTGGCTTTCTATTTTGTGGACTTTGTGAAGCTTGATTTTATACCTCTGGAGTTGTTTTTTTTTTTTTTTGAGTTTGATTTTTTAATCTCTTGTAAGATATAGGAGTTTTCTTTTTCTTCTTTAGTGAATTTTAAAAAGCTTGATTTTCCATATTTTGAAAATTGGGTTCTTCTTCTGCTACAACTTTTGTGGAGATTGATTCTTCATTCTTGTTTTAAATGATGTAATCATTTATTTCCATTTAATAATTTATTTTTAGCTCAACAATTCTTAACTTTTACTTTTCTAAAATATGCTTTATCATAACAATTAAGTTATCATACTTTTCTTCCATATAATTATGTTTTACACCATTTGGGATCTATTTAATGTCCTATGTAAAGTCTTCGTCTCAATTTCCATTCAATCCTCTGACAAACACATGATAGTTGATTTAAATACTGTTATTTATTTATTTTATTGATTATTCATTTTGGATCTAAAGTTTTTGGAAATTCATCCTAAATAATTTATCAATTGCATATTGGATATGACATTATATAGCACATGGAAAAATTACTTATACCAATATTGAAGATAATAAAATTTATGAAATGAAGACTCAAAATCACAATTTATTTTATTAGTATTCATGTATTTAAAGATATATACAAATATAGGTATGTTGTGAATTTTTATGAATATATATATACGTATGTTTTTTTATATAATTTGTATGTTTATATAATTTATATATTTATGTATATGTGTATATATTTTATAGTTCTGAAGATTTCAGGGGCAATCGAAACTGTTGATGTTGATGGGTGTAATGTAAGCATTGTATGAAGAATAAAGATTTTCATAAAAAACGGAGTAATTTCTCAGTATGTTAGTATATCATTATATTATTATTCATTTCTAGAACACCCATCATTATCAACTTATATAGTTTGACTGCTTGAAGTACGATTTCCATAAAGTAATACTGATGAAATGGTTATATTTCCCTAATAATAATTGCTTGTACTTATTTATCTGGATTTATCACAAGGATATCAGCTTTATTTGTTATGAGGGTAAAAATGGTTTATACCTTTTGGTGCTATATCCTGTCAAAGAACTGATTTGTCTATTCTTATCACTCATTAAATATTAATTATCATCTGATAGGTCACTTGAAGTTTAGTACAATAGAATACCTTGAACTCTTTTCTGTGCATCAGATGATCTACTATCACAAGTATTCAATGCAGCTAGATTGAAAATAGAATAAAAAATAAATATAACTATGGCTCTTAAATTTTAAAATAACAATTTAATGAAACAACAAATTATAAAAATGACAAAGAAATTTGAAGTATATACAAAATCACATTGCATTCCTATCCAAGTACATGAATCATTGATAGCAGTAGCAAACTTTCCATACAGTAGTGCCATGAAGTGCATGCCTTCATAATCAATAGATGAAAGTTTGTGCATAAAATCCCAATCTAGTGCATACTCATCCAATATCCCAGACTAGTTTTTACCTTGTGGCTTTCATCAGTGAAGGGCCTTGGATTTGAGAACACTGCACCTAGGTCTTGGATCTAATGCAAGCCTCCAGAAGCCATCTTTTATCTATTTGGTTAACTATAAAGCTAGAATCCCAGATGAAAACACAATGTTTTCAATTTAATTACTGCATGGATAGTTTGCGACTGTTATTAACAGTGTGTAAGCATATGAAATGATCTTGTGATGCATAAATCATTCTTATACAGCATGCATATCTACAATACATAAATTACTCTTACATAATGTGCCTTTAATAATATGCTGATGCGTTGTGGTGAAACTTTTTTATGTAATAATTTGTAGGCTTTTTTATATATATTCTAATTTGCAGACTTAGCACTTTTAGAGCCCTTGTTGCTCCATATTCATAGTATTTTCAGATTATTAATATTATATGCAAATTGCCTCCTATACTATCCATTTTTTGGAAATGGCAAACCAAGTGACTCTTCTATTTATTGATTTGGCATCGCTAGTGATGAAACAAGCTTCCTTAATTTTCCTCTTGATATCATTCCTTTCCATGCATAAAATATCAGTCTTGGAGGGCTCAAATCTGTGTTTGAGCTCTTGCTGATGGTCAGCAAATACAGAGCTGCCTTCTTATTGCTCTTGTATATGTGTATTTGTGCTGAGCCAATCTATTGCCAACTGTGGCACGAGTTTCTGGTTGAGTTTAGCCCTCCCAAAAACCTTTTCAAAGATGTTGTGCATATTGTACAAAATCATAAACTAATTTTATGCAAAAAAAAATTATATTGTTTGTATAATAATCTTAATAAAAAATAATGATAAAAACTTTACAAATTAATAATTCCATTATTAATTAAATGTTAGCTTAATGAAGATTTTATAAAAATATAATTTTAAATTATTAACATTTATCTTTAGTATTTTCAGTTTTTATTTCACCATGCATAATCTAATTTTGAAGAACACACTTTTGATAATGTTCAAAATAACCTTCCTCATTTCAAGATCAATCTTTCCGGTTTGTCTTCCAAATGTTATTTTTTCCACAACTCTATTTTTATATTAGCAGCTTGACTAAAATTTTAACGTTTATGGGTTTAAATTTCTTAATGATATCATTTTCATATTGACATTTTCACTGAATTTTACTGCAACGTTTTTGTAGTGTATTCGTGGTGACGTCACAGTTACTGCAGAATGAATATTATCGCATCTGCGAGACTTCAGAGGGAAGCCATGTTAGCACGGTGATTATGCTTCCCTAGTATTTATAAGTATTATGTATAGTGATAATAATAAATGATTAACTAGTAAAGTGTTGTTTGTGTTTATTTGTATTCGTGATACACAACACTTTGGCGACGAGGATGGGATCCCGCTAGCTGCATTATTTTCTTTACCTTGGGATTACGGCAAGAAACTACAGAAATACTTTTTTTCTTCGTGAAGACGTTCAACAAGGCGTTAATGCTCAAGGATGGCAACTGTCGGGAAGTTATCTGCATTCGACGTCAAGTTCCCACAACTATGGGATACGTATGCATCGCAAGTCGAATTTTATTGTCTGGCGAATGATATTACAAGTGAAGACAAGAAACGAGCTACCTTGTTGGCAGCCTGCGGACTACAAACGCTATCGATATTGCGGTCTTTGATAGCCCCAGCTCAGCCGTTAGAAAAGTCATATGACGAGCTCACCGCTGTGTTAAAACAATACTTCAATCCAAGGCCCTCTATAATCTATCAGCGCTACCAGTTTTGCCGTCATGAACAAAAAGAGGGAGAGACTATTAGTGTTTTTCTCGCGGGACTGAGACGTCTCGCGGAAGGATGTGATTTTGGCACGACACTCGTCGAGCGCCTCCGTGATCAGTTTGTTTGTGGACTGAGAGATGAAAGTGTACAGCGCCGACTGCTCACCGAAGAAACATTAACCCTAGATGCCGCAGTGCAGAGGAGTTTAGCAGCCGAGGCAGCGGGGACCCAGGTGCGGGAGATGCATGCTTCTGGATTGTCATCATCAGTGGATCTAATACAACACCGCTGGAAGTTTCCTACCAAATACAAAACGGAGTTACAAAAACATATAATGCCGACTGTCCCATGTTGCGGCTGTGGTGGTACACATGTTCGTACAGAATGCCCTTTTCGCCGAGCAAAATGCCATTTTTGCCGAAAGACAAGTCACATCCAAAGGGTATGTAAGGCCCGACAACAGGACACTCAGACATCATCCACCCAGTGCATGGCAGTGAAAGGGGAATTGGATACTGATGGGGCATTGGACTTAATATACAAGCTCCATAGTGACAGCAAAACTCTCAGAACTACAGCAAGAGTGCTTATTAACAATACTAAATGCTGCATGGAAGTAGATTCCGGATCGGAATATTCAATTGTATCTCGGGGGGGGGGTTTCAAGACTTGTGCAAAGGAAAACCGCCAGTGTTGGAACCTGTGCAAACGACACTGCGAGATTTTCAGCAAAACCGGATCACCTTTATGGGACAGTGCCTTGTCAGCGTCAAATACGGAAAGTATTCAGCTTGTTTACACCTGTTAATTGCGGAAAGAGCATGTACAAATCTACTTGGCCGTGAATGGTTTGCCCCCTTGGGAATATTTTTATCGGGGGTGCATTCAGTTCGACATTCACCAATGCAAGATATCATTGATGCTTTCCCCCAGGTTTTCAGCACTACTCTTGGAAGATATCGAGGATTGCCAGTGTCTTTACCGATAGACCCAAAAATACCACCTATTTGCCTCCGAGCCCGGCCATTGCCATTGGCTATGAAACCAAAGGTTGATGCAGCGCTGGACACCTTATTAAAGGACGGAATCATTGAGCCAGTTTGCGACCCTGTATGGGCAACACCAGTGGTGCCCATCATCAAAGCGTCAGGAGAGGTCCGCCTTTGCGGTGATTATAAGGTGACCGTAAATCAAGCATTAAGAGACACCCATATCCAATACCAGCAGTACACCATTTTCTTACATCGTTTCCTAGTTCAGTGTTTGCAAAAATAGACTTAGCTCGAGCATACCTACAACTGCTGGTAGATGAGGCATCGGCAGATGCACAGACCATTATCACTCATCGGGGAGCCTTCCGAGTGAAGAGATTGCAGTACGGCATTAGCGTGGCCCCAGGAATATTTCAGGGAATGGTGGACAACATACTAGGAGGTATTCAGGGAGTTTTCCCATACTTCGATGATGTACTGATATGTGCAACATCTGATACGGACCTAACCACCAAATTAGGAACAGTCTGCAGCAAATTGGCTGCCTGTGGGCTGAGTGTAAATAAAGACAAATGTGTCCTCGGAGTGTCGTCGATAGATTTTTTGGGATACACCCTGGATGCAGAGGGCCTGCACCCAGCGGCCGACAAAGTGGCTGCTATTAGGAGAGCACCGACACCAACAGATAAGAAGAAGCTACAGGCATTCTTGGGGTTGCTCAACTTCTACAGTAACTTTTTGCCACACCGAGCTACGACAGCCGAACCACTACATAAATTGCTTAAGGCAGATACAGTATGGTCATGGACCAAAGAACACGAGAGAGCATTCACACAATTGAAGGAGGCCCTGATGTCCGACGATGTGCTGGTGCCTTTCGATCCCCGCCAACAAGTGGTGGTAACCTGCGACGCTTCACCATATGGAGTGGGAGCAGTACTTAGCCTGAAGTATGCAAACGGCCTATGTTCACCGGTTGCTTTTGCATCACGAACACTCACCAAGTCTGAAAGGAATTACGCTCAGATAGACCGGGAAGCACTTGCTATTATATTCGGGGTGAAACATTTCCACCATTTCGTATATGGAATACCGTTCGAGATAGTGACTGACCACAAGCCACTGCTGGGAATCTTCATGTTGGACCGGCCGACCCCATTCATTCTATCACCCCGAATGCAAAGGTGGGCATGCCTCTTGATGGCTTACAACTTCAGACTGCAGTATGCACCAGGGAGGAGCATAGGGAACGCAGATGCACTGAGTAGGTGGCCATCCCCTGCAGTTCAGCAGAGTGAGGAGAAGCTGCGAGCAGTATTATTCCTTGAGGACTTGGAAAACCCACCAGTTTCTGCAGAACAGATCGAGAAAGAGACTAAAGCAGACCCTGTGCTATCTAGAGTAAAGGAGTGCATCCTGACAGCATGGCCCACACACATTCAACAAGATCTTCGATCTTATCAGTCGCGAAAAAATGAGTTGTCAACACACCGAGGATGTTTGCTGTGGGGGGCATGGGTGGTCATACCGACATCTCTTAGACCCATAGTTCTTCGTGAGCTGCACCTGGGACACATGGGAATTGTGAGAACAAAAGCACTTGCATGCTCATACGTCTGGTGGCCTGGAATGGACCAGGACATAGAACAACTAATAGCTAAATGTAACAACTGTCAAGAGATACGACACCAGCAACCACGTGCACCAACACATCACTGGGAGATTCCAGCTCTGCCATGGTCACGAATACATGTGGATTACGCTGGACCTATCCAGGGGAAAATGATTTTAGTTGTCGTGGATGCACACTCAAAGTGGATCGACGTCCATGAAATGCCATCGACAACAACTGGAGCTACCATCTCAGCACATAGAGAACTTTTCGCAACACACGGTCTTCCCGAATGCATTGTCTCAGATAATGGCCCTCAGTTCACTGCGATGGAGTTCACCACCTTCCTTCACCGGAATGGCATTCGCCATGCAAGAGTTGCTCCATATCATCCATCAAGCAATGGGTTGGCAGAACGTGCAGTACAATCTGTTAAGGAGGGATTGCAACGTCTACGCAACGGGACCTGGAGTCAGCGGCTGGCACGTTATTTACTAATGCAACACACTACGCCATCAACAGCAACGGGACTTAGCCCGGCCGAGCTACTGTTCAAGCGGCGCATAAGAACATGCCTGGATTTTCTGCACCCTGACAGGGCACCGCAAATAACTCAGACACCAATACAAAGGGTACGAACATTCCAACCACAGGATACAATTTTGACACGTAGGGCTGGAAAGAACTCACCATGGATACCTGCAGTTATCCAACATCAGACAGGACCATTGTCATACGAGATTCTAACAGACTCCGGAATTCAAAAAAAGACATGTAGACCACTTGCGACCTAGAGCAGTAAATGCCCACACAGAGGATACTGCGACAAACCAGGATAGTCAGAATGAGACAGCACTTGGAGAACCCATTCAGGTGGCCACACCTACCACCAGTACACACCGAGAGAGTAAACCACAAACACCTAGTTGTCGCCCTCGGTGAGTACGCCGCCCTCCTGCACGTCTGTTGGACTATGACACTTCTCAAAAAAGGGGGGAAAGGGAAGGAGTGTAGTGTATTCATGGTGACGTCACAGTTACTGCAGAATGAATATTATCGCATCTGCGAGACTTCAGAGGGAAGCCATGTTAGCACGGTGATTATGCTTCCCTAGTATTTATAAGTATTATGTATAGTGATAGTAATAAATGATTAACTAGTAAAGTGTTGTTTGTGTTTATTTGTATTCGTGATACACAACAGTTTTCATTAGCAAGTGGACTATTGATTTAGAGATATACTTTATCTTCTTGACTAGCAAGATAAAAGACATTTTTAGGTTCTACAGCCATTAATCTACCATAGTAAAGAGCAACACAACTATGATTTGTGATAGCACATAATTTTATAATATATATGGGAATGAATAATTTTAACTCATATTTGCAATTGAAGCATGAAGGTACTGTATAGTTTTTCAATGCTGGCTTAATGTTTTTTACTGGTTAACTTTACATGCAATAATTTCTGTTCTTTGAGAAAGTTACATAATTGATGCCTTCATTCATCCCATCCTCTCTGACAAACAACTTCACTGGTGTCTAGATTCTACTTTCAACTGCCTCAAACTTATCTGCAACTGTAACTCACAGTTACTGATTTTTGTCTCATCATACACTTACCACTTTCACATATGACATTTTATGTTTGCTGAAACTGAAAACAGTGCTAAATGCTTTTTTCAAAAATGTATTGAGTTGGTTAATGATTCCTTTAATTAATAAAATTAGATATTCATGCAAAAGTAACCAATCACAATTAGATTTTCTTTTTCTGACTTTAAATAAAATTTGAATTTATAAAATTGAAGTTTAGATCTTAAAACTAGCATTGAAACTGTTAATTATTAAAATTAAAAAATATACATTTTTATCCACACAAAAGAATTCACTTCATAACATCCAATTTTTAATCTACACATCTTTCTTAAAATTTTACAGAGCATCCTTAAATGAAACCTTTCTAATGCCCTTTTTTTTTATTTGGATACCCTATCAGTGCAATATAAATGCAATAAAATTGTTTTCTTTAAAAGTACTCCATAATATATTAAAAATACAATGGTAAGATCATAAAATCATTCAATATGTTCTTCAACTTGCTGAATATGATACTATTGAGTCCACTATTTAAAATCCTACTTGAACAAACAAATGAACAATAAGACTTCATAAAAGTGTATTTTATGTTGAACTTGAGCAAGGTTCTCATAGGATAAGTCCATCTCATCTATGTTATAATGATCTATCTCAAAAACATTCTAAACAAGGCAAAACTCTCCATACAGTAGTGCCACCCTGTGCCAACCAGAATAATCAATGGATGCCAGGCTTGATTACTCTGGTTGGCACTACTGTATGGAGAGTTTTGTCTTGTTCCTAAAAAATTATGTGCTAGTATAAGAAATGGTGATCATGTGATGCTTAATGGTTTAAAAACATTCTAAAAGAATACGATGCCAATTGTTTCCATTGGGAAGATATGGCAGAGAATAGGATACATTGAAGAGCTACAATTAAACACAATGTTGAAATATTTTACAAATAAAAGTTTTCTGCTGAAGAAATTAAAAGACATCTTAAAATATCAAGTAAATATTAATTCTTATTAAGCGCAATGTCAGCACGTAATACTTAAATAAGCTAAAACTTTAGTACAGGCACCTTGAGTGCTTTATTACAAGAGAGACCTCTACAAATCTAAATGCAAGATTCGACTCTATAAAGATAAGAATGACCCAACTCTTATCTTCAACCTATTTTTCTATATATATATCGGCAAATCTAAAGCATTATGATTTGGGAGCATGAAGCTAATAAATTCTTCACTGATTAAGACCACTATTTCTGTTAAACATTAACGATCGTGAAATCAAGTAAAAAAAAAAAAGGATCATTATGTTCTATATGTGGATGCATTTGTGCTATCAAATTGATTTGTGTAGTCATTTCAAATTTCATTTCTGGAATAGTTTTTTCTCCTCTCTCCCACCTCTTTTTGGGAGTTGGAATGACCAGTCTTGTTTCAGTTGCTGTTTTACCTCCAAAAAACTGTGTTTGAGAAATTTATGAAAATTACATAAATATTTTTATTGTGACTTCATTTCTTTTATTTCATATCACAATAAATATTAATTTCAATTGCTATTACTTTATATTTTAATTATTCTCTATTCAATTTATTCATTGAAGTCAATTTGATTTAATTCTCTTACTTTTCCAAATAATTCAGAATTTCTACAGTAACTGTTTAAGTAGTAAGAAGTTTTCTTACACTCACATATATCAGTTCTCAATATACACTCATATATGTTCAAATACTATATACATGTTCTTACACTCATGTAATAGTTCTCAATATACTCATATATGTTCAAATACTAAATAATCATGTTAATATTACATATAACACCTTACTGTACCATTATACAGGATTAACAATAACTTTCAATGTGCAAATACACCCAATCATTTATTTTGTCTTTATTTCCTGCATAATTTTATTACTTCAATATCCATGCCCTTGGCTCAATTGAATAACTCTACTGTTCAATGTTTTCTTTAAATACTAGCTCATAAAAAAACCTACTGTTATAATATATATAATAAATATAGCATTATTTTTAATTTTATATAATCTCTGATCTTGACCAATGATCCATATACTGTTGATAAACATTTCATCGCCCCCCACCCCTAACTTATTAGACTGCTCAGCCAATATAAAATAATCATTTGCATTAAGTGTCTAGAATAAATATGGCTGATCTAAGTTATAAGAAAGTAATGTGTTATTGTATCTAAATGTTATATTTTTTTCCACTATTTTTTTAAGACCTACATAGAATAAATTAATAATAACATAAAAGACTAAAACCTTCAACAGAAGCATTTTAAAAATGCATATGTGACAGACAATCAGATGCCATAATGGCTGCACATGGAACTCTCAATTCAAGAACACAAGCCATCTTTTTCTCATAGTTCTTGAGAGTTCCAAGTGCAGTCATTATGGCATCTGATTGGCTGTCACATAAGCATTTTTAAGCCGCTTCTGTCAAAGATTTCAGCCTTTCATGTTATTATTAGATCATCTGCTAGCACTTAATAAATTTAATATATAGAATAGATTAGTACATTTGCTTTAAAATATAGAGTAAAAAAATGGCAGATGTCTTTTTAATAAAGATTTGAGTGCAGTAATGCTAAACCAAAGTTTTTAACCATCCCATGAATTAAATCAAAAAAAATAAACATATATATTTAAAACAATAAGAATTGTGTGGAGGGTTTTGAATTTTATATATATATAATTTGTATAATATAAACAAGGTTGAACACAACACATCTTGACTTTTGCAATTAAAAATAAAAAATTATACTACAGTTTGCATTTTTAATTTTCTTCCCTCCTAAAAATTTCAATAATTTTGTTCAGACAAAACATCACATGATCACCATTTCTTATGCTTAGACAAGCAGTTATTGGCAATAGCAAACTTTCCAGATAGTAGTACCACTCAGTGCAACCTTAAGTAATCAATGGATGCAGGAAGATTTGTGCATAAAATCCCCATTTAGTGCCTACCCATCCAATATTCACAGACTAGTTTCTAGTCTGTGGCTTTCTTCTGTGAGGAACTTTGGATCTGAGAGCACTGCACCTAGATTTACTGCAACCCTCCAGCAGCACCTTTTACCTATTTATAAAGTTAACTATAAAGCAAGGAGCCCAAGATGAAAACATTAATGTTTTCAATCTCAGTTCATTTGCTTGTATAGTCATATAGATCTAAATCCAGTTCAGTAGCTATAGATTTTGGTGCCCTTGATTTACCAAAAACCACTTACCATCATCCCATAGGCAGGAATGGTATAAAACTGACAAAACATAACATGATCATCATTTCCTATGTTTACACAAGCTGTTATTAGCAATATGTGATGTGATGCACTGTGACTTCTCCTTAAACAGAATCAGGAATATCTCAGAAACTACACCCAGAGAAACATGCAAGCCACTTTATCTTCCCTTTCCATTCCCCACCCTAAATTTTCCCATAATCTGCTCCATCCCACTTCCACAACATAATCTTTGACAACTCCATGGTCTTATCTAAATTCCTCTTATCTTTTCCCAAATCCAGTATAAAAACTAATAACCTACTTTCTGTATAATCACTTTGTTTATATTTATTCTTCCATGACTTCATTATTTGTACCCTTTGTGCTTTCAAGCATTTCCATTCAATTAACAGATGTCTAATATTTTCTATACCTTCCTTATACAATTTGCACACTAAATCATCCATATTTTTCCATTTACATGTATATTCCCATGTTGCTAAAGATCCCCTTCGAGCCTTGAACAATAAACTACTTTCCTTGTTATTATCATAAATTAATTAGCACCCAATGTTCTGTTTACTTCTATATATATTTAAACTCTTTTTACTCTCCATACTAGTTCTCCATCTGCCTATTCTTTATTAATGCATCTATTCTTTTATCCCATTCCTTACAACTATAACTCTCAACAATCCTCCTAACACAATCATCCCACCTTATACAGATATAAATTCTTTATCCAATACTCTGCATACCGCATTACCTTTCTCACCCATCTTGTTGCCTGTCCTTTACTTGTAACCCAATTAAATACTATTTTGGCTATTCTTTTATTATCCATAAACTGCAACCTATCAAACATTTTCATTTTGCATCTCTTATATAAAAATTTGACCATCCCATTTCTCCTTGAATTGCCTCCTTTGTTGTCCATACATCTGAATCTAATGCATGTCTTCCTTTATACAATTTCTATGTAATCTAATACTCCTTTACTAACACATCATGACCATATGTTAATACTGCTACTGCAACTCCCTTCCATACAATTCTAGCTACATCATATTTATTATATGAAAACACTGTTAATTTCTTTATCAATATCTTTCTTTTCTTTGCTTCATTTATAATTTTTTTCTCCTATTCATCCAAGCAATTTTCTCGATTACTTAAGATGATTTCCAAATAATTATATATATATTCACCACACTTAACTTTATATCCCCCAATAAAAATTCTACATCTTCTCCTTCCCCAGTATTAATATTTTATTTTTCTTCACTAAAATTAATCCCCATCTCTTTACCTACCCTTGCACATGTCCCCAGCATAACTTCAATATCTTCTCTTCTTTCTGCACGCAAAAAAAAAAGACCCGACAAAGTATATACTTCTTTGCCGCCTATTAATGGTATCTTTATCCCTCTTCCTAGTCTTTCTATTGCTCTCTCCATTTTATTCAAATACAACAAAAACAAAATAGGTGACCTAGGGCATCATTGCCTTAGTTCCATCCCATTTTTAACTTTAACTGATTCTATATCCCCTAATTGATATGTATAGTAATTATTTTCATATAATTCTTAATAATATCCACTAAGGCTTCATCCATTTCCAAATTTATTAAACTTACCCATAATCTATTTCTATTTACTCTATCATATGCCTTCTCTATATCTATAAAACTCATATATAACTATCAGAATTCCTACTCATATCCATAAGTTGTGTAATAGCAAACTCTCCAGACAGTAATGCCACCCAGTGCAAGTTTTAGTAATCACTGGAGGCAGGAAAGTTTGTGCATAAAGTCCCCATATAATGTCTATTCATTCAATATCCACAGACTAATTTTTAGCTTGTGGATTTCATCAGTGAGGAGCTTTGGATCTGAGAGCACTGCTCTTAGATCATAGGATCTAATGCAACTCTAGTAGCCCCCTTTTATTAAAGCTTGCACTGGGTGACATTACTGTCAGGAGAGTTTGCTATTGTTTTGTACACTCTATGAAAAATTATCCGCAGTGGTATTTCTCAAAGCCAATTTTAAAATATTTATATTTTTAAATGTAAAATCTCACTATAGTATATACACACAAATCTAAGATTTGCACTATCAATAAACTTTTTTAAATATATATATTTTTATTATAAAATAACTCTTATATCTGAATTTTAATTAAATAGATAACAAATCTACTTAGTTTACATATTTATATATTCACAACAATGTTTGATTTCCTTTTCACAGATAATTTACTTAAAAATTATATTTTCTATTTATACTAGAATTATGTAAAAGAAAACATTTATACTCGTGTAAAAATAATTAAAACTTACAAGTACAGATCATCTCAAAATTAAAATAATAGTTACATTCAAAAATTCTTAAGAAAATTGATATTTGTCCTTTAGAAGTATCTAACCTTCATTTTAAATTTCAATAGTTATTAAAATTGCTAATTTCGATTTTCAGAAATGTCATGTTAAAAATTCTCTTAAGGAATGTGTTATGGATGCAAGTAAATCTATTTTTGGGTTCACTGAAAAGAAGAATCATGATTGATTTGGTGACTTGATTAAAAAGAGACATAGTAGAAGAACATTATAAATAAATGCTGGATTAAAACTATAAAGGAGAGCCAGACCTTTGCTAATCATGGCTACACTAAATCTTTTCTTAATACATTAAAAATAACTTATAAGCTTGCAAACATCAATGTTGTTGTCTTATATGACAATATTTTGAACAGATGAAAGAATATTTTGATCACCTTTTGAATAAATAATTCAAGAATTGAGATGACTTTTAATGATATATACATGTTATCCATTTATTTATATTTGAACAAGAATTTGCAGTTTAATGAAGTTAATATTTCTTTGTAATCTTAAAAATAGAAAGGCTGCAGATCAAGGTGAGATATCTGGAAATATTTTAAAATATAGTTATGTTAGCTTCAAAAATATTGAAATTTTTTAAGAAATATATAGACTTATGAAATTGTACTGTCTGATCTTAAGGCTGTGTTCATTGTTATACTTTTTAAAAATTATGGAAATAGAAAAGAATGCAGTGAAGTACTACAACCATGGTTTTATTGTCAAGAAAATATAAAAAAAATTTCAGGAACAAAAGCATGAATTATATTTTTATTGATTTGGTCAATTATTATTACAGATGGAAAATCTGAGGTATTTGAGATAAAAATTGGTTTCTACTAATTTGATAATGGAATTTTTAAATTGAATAAATTAAAAGCAAAACAAAAATTTTATTTTCTTGAATTTATAATACACTAATTAAAAAATAAGTTACAGAATGTACTTAATGTTTTGAATGCAATATATAAAGACTTTGATGTTAAAAAAATTTAAGTCTTTTATTAGCCAGTGATTGAAGATAGATTTTCTGCAGCTTGGTTGGTTATCAATTTGTGAATGAAAACCAATTTAAATATATGGATATGTTATTTTGTCTAATCTAGTGTATGAAAGTGAGACTTGAACATCTTATGATGTAACATAAAGATATTAGAAAAATTTCATTCAAGGATGCTCAGTTCAATTTTAAAAATACAATGTCAAAGTCACAAGACTGATCAATGTTTTACAATTTGTTGGATGTGATAACATTTCTTGAATTGGATATGTGAAATACAAGACTTCATAAAAAAATTATAATAAGCTCAAGTAAGGTTTTCATGAGAGAGTGATTCTGTTTGCATTAGATGTTTGAATAGTCATATTTGTTTGTGATTGGTTGCTATTTCTGATGTATTAATTAATGATTTTAATGAGTATGTAAATAATTTTACATTATATCAAATATGTAACACTAAGAAAATAAATCTATTCATGAAATAAACAAAGTCCAAATATGTTTTTAAAATAATTTGTAAATAATATTCAACTTTTGTTCCATAAATGCCAATCTATTTTGTCAAATAAAAATGGGAAAATAGATTAGCATTGAAATAACAAAAGTTAGGTATTATTTATAAATTCATTTAAATGATTCTTTGGAAACCTAGCTTGTGAATTATCTTAGTAACATATTGGGACTTGTTTGCTCTGTAATACTTAAATGTATGTTTGTTCATCAACATGCATCAGCTAAGTATCTTGAAGAGAGAATTTGTATGTGCAAGAACTGTCTAATGTTAAAAGAAACATTGTTGGACTTTATGAAGTTAGAAAAAAAAGTGAAGAGACAATTAATTTCAAAAGTGGAAATGTTCTATACTACAAAGACTGAAATATTGGAAGCACAAGTGGAGTTGAATTCATTATAAATAAAAATTGAAATAATATTGTGGAGATTGATGATATATCAGACTGGAAAGATTAGATATCTAACTTAATGAAAGATACTAAATGTAGATAATTCAGGTTTATGCCCCAACATCTCATTGTGATAAATAAATAGACAATTTTTATATGGATGTATAAAAGGCTTTTGATCAGACTAAACATTTTAAAATCATCATGAGAAACTTTAATGCAAACAATTGAAAGATGAAAGTACTACGAGTAAATTTGATTATGGTAGTACAAATAAGAGAGGCTACAGACTTATGAAGTTTGCAAAAAAATATTCTATACTATGACTTTTTTTGAGAAAAATGCTAAATGGAAATAGACATGGAACTATCCAAATGAAGGTACAGCAGAATTGAATTATATTTTGACTAATGGAAAATATGTATTTCAAGAAGGTACATGTTAATGTAACATTAGAGAAATAAAAACTATTAAGAAATTCAGTATTAACAATTGATATTTCTAGTCTTCAGAAACACTTCAGCATATTTAAATTAGAACTTGCAAATTATTTAAAAATAATGACTTTGAAGATGGTTCAGATCTAATTGAAATCAATAAGATGATAATGGATACACCATTAAGAACTACAAGAAAGATAGCTAGTATTAAAAAAAGCAACAATTCATCAGTAAATTTTCTACTGAGACAAAAGGTATATAAAAAAAGAAGTAATATGAAAATTTTTAAAAATGATCCATTAAGAAGAATTATACAAGTTTTATAAAATGACAGAAAAAAGAATTAATAACGATATAAAAATATATAATTGTGACTTAGCAAGGAAATTTATAGAAGTATAAAGCAACATCTTGTTATTGGTAGAAGACATTTCTGCATTAAGAAAAAAAGACAGAACTATTACTAAAAAGAGAGATGACATCATGAAATGTATGGAAGGGTTCTACAAAAAATTATTTAAACCTTACAATTACTAAATCTTCTGAATTTCCCAGCATTTTAAATGAAGAACTAAGACATGAAGTGAAATCTATGAAGGAAAATGCTCCAGGTAATGATAGAATTATATTTGCTATCTAAAAAATACAGGTGAAGAAATAAAAAAATTGTTAGCAAGTCTAAATGATAAAAATATATCAGATGACTGGAAGAATGCAGTAGTAATATTGATAGGTGATACAGAAGACATTAGAAATTACAGATCTATTAATTTTTTATCAGTTCTATTCAATTTTTTTTCTAAAGTAATTGTATCTCCTCAGCTATAGTGAACTTTATATTTTAATCAACCAAAAAAATAAGCTGGATTTCAAAATAGTTATAGCACAGTGGATCACATCCAAATATTGAAATTTTAGAAAGAACCAATAGAGTTGCCATTATGCTTTAGACTTATAGATGATGAAAAGGCATTTCATTCTATAAACATTTCTGCAATGATTAAAACATTGAATCATCAACATAAAGATCCAGGATATTATCATATTCTGAAGAATATTTATCAAAATGCATAACAGTGATTAGACTATGTAGTGATAGTAAAGAATATTAATATTGAGAAAAAAATATGACAAGATGATTCCATTCTCCAAAACTTTTTTACAGTAGTTTTACAATTGAAAAAAGAATCTTGTGGTTTAAAATAGAAGACTAAGGGAACAAATCAAATGGAGATTATTTAAGGAATCTAGATTTTGTTATAGTCCTCTCTTCCCTCAGAAGTGGACTATTCTAGATTCCATCTTTATCTGATCGGATTAAGCATTGTTTGCTGCTGACCAATAGGCTAATGTACAGCTAAACATATAGTCAATGATTATTACAGGCCAATAAGCAGTGATGATCGCTAAATCTGAAAGTTTTCAGTAAGGTCACGGATCTAGTTATAAATAGTCAGCCTTTTGTGAAAATCGGGGAGAATGTCTGTCTAACCTACAAAGACAGTATGCATTCTCCCAAGGAAGCTCTGCTAACCTGAATAGCAGTAAGCATTCCCATGATAACAATATGCTATTTGTCCTATGCAGCTAGGCAAGTCCACAGAGGGACCGGAAACTGCTAAGATTATGGTTGACTCGAGGCAAGCTGTCTTGTACAGCTGAAAGAGTCATACCCCCTACCTGTGAGGTAAGCTATCAGGTGTAGCTGGAAGCAGTAGGACCACAAGACGCAGAGCCCAGAATTTATGTTAATCTATAATATTCAGTATTGTATATATTCTCTTGTATTATATATATTTGTAGTTATAATAAAAATTATATTAATTGTAACTTGGGTATTTGTATTATTTTGCTGTAGGTAGTGTCTGTAATCCAGACCAATTTTGTAGATGATTGTGGTTGTTTTTGAAAATAATGCTTCAGGAAATTGTGCAAGAGTTATCAGATGAAAGTAAAAATGTTAAGATTAAAGATAAATGCTAAAAAGACTAAAATAATGTTCAACGAATTTTCTCAAAAAAAAACAATTGCATGTATCTTGGTCAGGATTATATTGTTGGAACATAATGAATAAAAATAATCATAGATTAAACTTGGATGGATTCTTGTTTTGATAAGGAAAATTTTACATAAATATTTTATCAGTTCTTACCTATGGATCTAAGATCTGGACACTTATTAGAAGACCAATGCAAAGATTTCAGACCTCTAAATGAAGATGTATATTAAGAGTAACAAGAAAGAACCAAAAACAAAATACACAGAAGCAAAACTCTCCCTACAGTAACAAGCTAGAGTAATCAATGGATGTAAAAAGGTTTGTGAATAAAATCCCTATCTAGTGCCTTCTCATTCAATATCCCCAGACTAGTTTCTAGCTTGTCTTTCATTAATGAGGAGTTTTGGATCCATTGCACCTAGATCTTAAGATCTAATGCAACTTTCCTGCAGCCTTACCTTATTAACTAAATGTTTTAAATTCAAACTCATTAGCTTATATAGACATAGATCTGGTCAGTCCAGCATCTATACATTTTGATGTCTTTGGTTCTTTAATAATCTATAATTCTATTAGGATTGGTATAAACCCCTTAACATCACATGATCACCATTCTTTATGCTTACACAAGCTGTTAACATAGAGGCAAAACTGTCCATTCAGTACCATCACTCACTGCAAACCAGAGTAATCAATGGATGCAGGAAGGTTTGTGCATAAAATCCCTATCTAGTGCCTTCTCATACAATATCCCAGACTAGGTGCAGTGCTCTTAGATCCAAGGCCCCTCATTGATGGAAATCACAAACTAAAATCTAATCTGGGGATATTGGATGAGTAGGTACTAGATAGGGATTTTAAGCACAAATCTTCTTGCATCCATTGATTATTCAGACTTGCATGTAATGAGTGGCACTGTGTTAACAGTTTATGTAAGCATAAAGAATGGTGATCATATAATATTTAGTAGTTCAAAAACAAAATACATGGGAGAGAACACAAATGGATAGTAGTGACACCAAGAAACAGTTAAAATATTGAAGTGAGCTGGCTGAACATATTTCTAAAAGAGATGATAATAGATGAACTGTTGAAATCTTAAGGTGAATCCAGAGATTGTAAAAGACATAGAAAATGACCACATAAGAGATGGATGAATAAATAAGGAAGTTTGCTGATGAGATGTAGAGGAAAGAGGTTAGAGATTGGAGAAATTGGATTAAACTTAGAAAAACCATCCTGCAATGGGTTGATAATGATGATACATATTTTTTTAAATTATTAAAACTTTTTTTTTTTTTTTATAAAGAAGTTTTTGAATTTTTTTTACAATATTGCCCAAAGTGTACAACAATGAAATAGATTATAACGTAAGTATAAACTGTTTTTCTGAAGGTTTGTGATGTTGGTGTTCTAGCTGTATTTTTATATTGGACTATTTCCATCATCTAATATGTATGTTGAATGCCTTTAGAAAAGTTTAATTTTAGTTAAATATTCCAAATGCATTCAACTGTTAGTAATATCACAGCAAACAGGTTAGTATATGCACCAACTGTTAGTAATATCACAGCAAACAAATGTTAGTAATATCACAGCAAACAGGGATTCTAGACACTTTGTAGAATTAATCAAGAACATGAAAATTGAAAGAACTGACTTACTGGTAAGCTTTGATGTGGAAAGTTTATTCACAAATGTACCATGTAAAGAAGCATTGTCTATTGTAAAGAAAAGATTAAATGATGATAATAGTTTACAAACCATTCACATTTGCATATTTTATTAGTTAGCAACATTACATAAATGATTTATAACTTATATTGGCCATGAATATGAGGGAAAACCTCGAAAGCGTTCGGCCCATTTAATTGTTTTGGTTTTTGCAGCTTCTTTGTCAGCGGGTAAATCACTTTTATATGCTATTGATAGCATAATGGAACTATTAACATTCTGTATAAAAACAACCTACTTTTAATATAACACAGAATTCTTCCAACAAAATCAAGGAATGGCTATGGGTTCACCACTGTCTCCCCTGATTAGCAATATTTACATGGAAGAACTCGAAACCACAGCCATAAAAACTACTCCTTATCCACCTAAAGTTTGGCTTCGCTATGTGGATGATACATTTGTCGTATGGCCCCATGGTGAAGCAATGCTACAAACTTTCTGGACACACATCAACAACATATCCCCTTCAATTAAATTCACAATAGAACCAGAACAAGAACAAAAATTGGCATTCTTAGATGTTCTTGTGTCAAGACTCCCTCATGGCAAATTCAAACCTACAGTTTACCGAAAACCTATACATACAGGAAAATACCAAGCCTATACATCTAATCACCCCAGAAACACAAAACATAGAGTTATACTGTCACTGTGGAACAGAGCAAAAGAAGTTTGTTCAGAAACTGGCGATTTGGAAAAAGAAAAGATCTATATAGAATAAATTCTTAAGAAAAATGGTTATCCATCAGCTGTTATTAAGGAAACATTAAATAGACAACAAAAAGAACCATCAAGAGAAAAGACAATTATTGGTACTGTAGTGTATCCATACATTCCAAAAATAGCAGACAAATTAAGGAAAATCTGCAATCAGTATAACATCAGAACAGCTTTCCAGAGCCATACCACACTACAAGGAATTCTAACATCTACAAAACTTAAGCTTGAAATGCTGCAAAGAAAAAACTGCATCTATGAAATACCATGTGAATGTGGAAGAACATATATTGGTGAGACCAGCCGTCCCATTCAAAAGCACTTGCAAGAACATAAACTGATGATTAGAAGAGAGAAAACAGATGTGTCTAAGGTATCAGACCATGTATGGACCAATGAACATACGTTCAATTGGGAAAATACAAAAATATTGGATAAAGAAGAAAAGGTACAAAGAAGAAAATTTAAAGAAGCTGCTCACATGACAATGGCAAAAAATCCCAAAAGCCAACCTAGTGTGACTATACATAATGTATGGAAACCACTAATCAACTTTGCTCTGAGGAAAGTGGGGAAATCAGGAGGAACCTCATAGATAAGTATATGAAATTACTACATACTGTTGCCTTTGGCAGGATGGCTGTTGGTTAGAGCAATACCTTAAATTTCAATAATCAAGAATCTAAGAACCCAGGTTCGAATCCCATGCTAGTACTGTCACTGGTCAGGCCAGCAACACCTGAAGAGGAGGGGAGAAAAATACCAATCGAAACATTGTGCATATACTAACCTGTTTGCTGTGATATTACTAACAGTTAGGGCATATACTAACCTGTTTGCTGTGATATTACTAACAGTTAGGGCATATACTAACCTGTTTGCTGTGATATTACTAACATTTGTTTGCTGTGATATTACTAACAGTTGGTGCATATACTAACCTGTTTGCTGTGATATTACTAACAATTGAATGCATTTGGAATATTTAACTAAAATTAAACTTTTCTAAAGACATTCAACACACATATTAGATGATGGAAATAGTCCAACAGCTAAGTATAAACTGCTTTGCAATTTTCTTAGAATTGAAACTGAATATTTATATTCAATAACAGAAAAGATGATACATTACTTCAAAATAATCTTGGATGGGAGATGAGTAGAAAAGTAAGTTTCTAATAACAATCCTATATTATATAATTTCCAAATACAGTTAATAATACTGGATAATTAATCATAAAATTATTAAAATAATCATAGTTTATTCTACTAAATCAAAATTTAGAATTATATAATAAGATATAGTAGGTCATTTCCACATAAGACACATCAAAATTGTAATAGTTTATATATAGATGTATTCTAATGATTAATGAAATATTTTACAGAATGTAAACTGTAAAATCTAAAGGTTTATATTGGATTTATTTGTGATTTGCACCATTTTTTTAAAAATATATAAAACAGAAACTAAGATATATTGTACTAATTTTTTTCTAGGACAAAAAAATGCATAAAATCATTTTTAGAAAATAAAAAGATTTTTAAGATTATTGGTAAATTATATTTTTAAGTTACTTTCCAGTTGAGTAAAGAAAGATCTTAAATGGCCAACTATTAATACAACAATTTTGATAAAGAGATAGAATAAAATTTTATTATTGTATATATTTAATCTTTATTGATAATTATCTCTTTAATCTTCTTAAATCTGTTACTGTTTACTTATATTAGGCATTTTTATATGCAACTATTTTCATTCACTATTTATGATTATTTATTAAAGAACTGAAACTTATAAAATATAAATCAGAGCATTGAAACTTTCCATTAAGTTCATGAAATATTAGATGAATACATAAAGCAAGGCACTACCTTAGGTGTCAAACCCTTAAATATCACTAACTACAGTTATCGATGCTTTCTTATCTGATTAGAATATATTTCTATGTATTTATTAATTGATTTACAATTATGATCATCCATGCCTTTCAAATAAAATATATAATACTGTCATATATATACCGATTATAAAAAATATCACAGTTATGTTTTATTTTTCATATCTTCAAATAAACAAAATCTGCTTTATACAAACAGATTCTAGCCTATTCTGACTTATGGTTTTATCATCTTGAAGAGCTTGGCATAGTCGATAAAAAAACAGTAAAGGGTGCTTCAGGCTCCGATTCATAGATTGGAATGGACTAGCCTTGGATCTTGAAAAGCCGAGAGGTCAGCGCAGCTGCCTTGCAAGCAAGCAGTTGGTTGCAGACAGTTGTTGCGAGTTCACCTCCCAGCCAATGCTATGATATATGGAAAAAAAAAACTATATTTAAAAATGGTTTGTGATCAGTTGTATTTTAAATTTTTTCAAAAAAATATTGGGGAATTTTTTTATTCTTGATATAATTGCCAGTACACCCTTATCCACTTGGCACTTCACCTTAATGTTGGAAAATTCATCAATCCCATATAATAAAACATTATTATTTCCAATTCAGTACTGGAATAAAGCAGTTCTTTAATAAGTTGAACTCTTTATCTAGGCCACTTCTCATTGCCATAATCCTTAAAAAAATTAACTAATTCCAGAAAAAAACTATAGCTACTTTACATAGCTTGGTGTTGACGCATTTTTACAGCTCAAACAATGTCTGCAAATGGTAGTTTTCCCTTTCTGAGATTACATGCCCTTATTGGGGTTGAGTTTGGCTCTGAGTTCATTCATGTTTTTACATATTTTTGCATATCTTAATTACAGCTTTTTCAGTAATTAGAACATCAATAATGAAGGGGATCACTTTGATACTTCCTTATAGAAGGGACTCTATCTGGTTCGAAATATATTAGATATTACACTGATATGAAATGGCTTATAATTGTGCTTGAAGAACCCTATGTGGATGGTAAAAATTAGAATATTTACTGATTCAGTATCAACTGAAATTGATGCAAAACATAATTTGGCAAAAATGCCAGAACCACTCACACTTTAAAGTACTCATCTTTTAAAGGCGGACAGTTTATTAGATTTTCCATATGGGGTAACATTCCTTTCTTCACTATCTCATGAAGAATATCAATATCTTTTTCTTTTGATATGACTGGCACTATTCAGAGTCCACATAAAATTGGAATTGCATCATCTCTCAGCTTTATTTCCACTTAAGATCCAGGTTCAAAATAATTTTGAAAACTTGTCACAAAGTTCTTTTATTGCAATTTATTTGCTTAGATCAATATCTAATGCTTTAAATCACTATTAGCCTAATACAGGGATTATTCCATTTCCAAATAGATCTTTTCTAAATTAGGAGCAACTGTGCTTCTTTTCATTAAGCTGTCCCATGATTTTTTAGAAATGAGAAATTTCTGATATACTATCTATCTCCATCATAAAAATCCTGCTAATTATGAAATGTTTTAACAGCATGTGATCCCTCTTTGTTTTCTGATGTATGTACATTGACTTTATTTTTTCTCTACCTTTTGTTTCTTTATTGTTTGGTAGAACTGGCTTTTCTTTATTTCTAGAATAAGAAACTCTAGTTAAATGGCCTTTTCTTTACATATTTTCTTAAATCATCTGCATGTTAAGTAAGCACATTTCTATTTTTCTCATTATACAAGAATTTCTCTTTTGGAAAGGACTCTGGAAAACAACGAATGCTTTGTGAACGATGGCATGATATTTGAGTTTCTCAAACTCCCTTATTTATTCTAAAACTATTTAATAATTCAGACCTTTCTCTTATTTGCATCTTTGTTATATGTTAGCATATAGTTGCTAAAAGAACTGATTATCCAATCTGTCCACAAAACATTATTTAAGTTAATGTCTTGTTAAAAGAGGAATCAAATTATGATTCTTTTCCCTTGATCTATGTTTATTCTCAAAATTGCAGATGCTAAACATGATTTGTAGGAAGAGGAATTGAAATAATTTCCCAAATTCTTAGCTACTATTTCATATTAGATTTCTACTGTAAGTTTGGGTTCATTTAAATGTTTAGTTCTCGCAAAACACATAAGTGTTACCATTTTGGTAACTTCATATACTTTATTCTACTGAACAAAACAACTTGTGATTTCTGTAAAATAATTTTCCATTGAGATTGCTAATAAATTCTGATATGCTTTCTTGTCTGATTAATGTTATTTTACTACAATAATGAAATGCTAAAAATTCATTCTTACTACTTATCTGTGTATAAGTTTATTTATTACAACATACAAACAAAAATAAAACTTTTTTAAATTTTATTTTGGACTCAAATATTTATTGAATAGATTTCAAGTCAGTTTTCTAAACAAATCAATTATTATTTATCCATAAGGATTATTTGAATAATGAATATTTTTTGTCAAGCATTGGTGGTCAAGAGGTCGGCGACAGCTGCTTTACAAGCAGTTGTCCCGGGTTAGCGGGTTCACTTCCCGGCTGATGCTATGACACGAGAAAAAAAAAAAGAAGATAATTTTAGTAAAATAGCAGTGATTACACTAATAAAATCTAGTTTATTGTGCAATTAATTGAATTTCTGACTTTAATACTTTGTCAAGTATCAAAGGACTGCAACAGAAAACTAATATTTTATGCAATTATTATTTCGTTGTTTTACGATTGACTAGTATATACTACTGGACCTTGAACTTAAGGATTTATACTAATTATCCCTAAAAATATAAGTACAGGACTGCATTGAAAACCGCACCAATTGTTATGTCTGATTGCATTTGTAAAATTTTTATAATATTTCTGTTAATTTACTCTAATAAAATTTAATTCTTTGCTATGTTTACAAACTAAATTAATACACATATTGCACAGTCAAAATGCAGATGAATTGTTAAAAACAAGCATCACAATATTTAATAGTAGATAAGTAGTTTGACAGTTATTCCTGCAGCATTAACTATACTCAGTCAGAATATCAAAATAATAATTTGTTTAAAATCTGGATGGCCTATTGCACACCTTAGGCTCCCTTATGATTCCTTCTCCCAGTTGTTTAATCCTTAATTTGTTTACGCCCTCATCTCTAATCCGATCAGAGTCTAGAGTTCATCATCACTGATGGATTAACTTTTCATCATTAGTGTGATTGGTCATTAGAATATGAATCCAAATACTTCTAATAACTTATAATTAATATATATATATTAGCATAAGAGTGGGGTAGTAAAAATTACACTACAAAAATATTAATTATTGGATAATCTCTAGTCTAATGAATAACTAATAAAAATAATTAATATATTTCTAATAACTTGTTTCTTGGTGAGCAATGTCATTAATTAAAAGCACCATTGTTTTTCTCATATAACAATTATTCCATAAATTGCTATAAGATTTTAATCTTATAAATTAATATCTTCACATATGTTTCATTGAAATCTCTTTAACGAACCAGATATATTTTGATTCCTTTCTTTTTGCAACTCCTAGTCTATCAGTAAAATACTTAAAAATAATTTAGCAATGCGATAAAGCTTAATTTGCCTCCTTATAATAGTATATATAAACTATAATCACATTTTGATGAAATGACCGTGGAGATATAGGACCATCATAATAATAAAAACAATAAAGAGACATTCATAAATACATATAGCCATTCTAACTCCAAAGAAAAAAAGGAGAGAAAAAATTACTCATGAAACAAGTTTGTGATGACTATACAAACCAATCCATGAATCACAAATACATCTACATATACAAAATGCTGGTTCATTTTTCAGAAAATGTGATATTTTGCAAATGTCATCTCTTAGTTTCCTCAGAAGAAAAGCTTGCTTTCGGAAATTCTTAATATCATGTCTAATTGTAGCTTTCCAATGTATTCTATTCTCTGTCATATCTTCCCAATAAAAACAATTGATATTGCATTTCTTTAGAATGCCTTCAAGATAATCCTTATAATATAGAGATGATGTCTAGTTCTCCCATGAAACCTATGCTCAAGTTTACCATAAAACACTCTTTTTAGAAGTCTTGCATTGTTCATTCCTTTAACATGTCCAATTCAATGAAAATGTGATTCTATAATATTAAACACTATAGTATCATATTCAAAAACAGGCAAAACTCATTATACGTATTGCCACACACAGCAAGCTAGAGTAATCAATGGATGCCAGATGCACTAGCCTTCTGGCATCCATTGATTACTTTAGCTTGCTGTGTGGCAATACGTATAGTGAGTTTCGCCTGTTTTAACAACAGTTATACACAAGCATAAGAGGTGGTAGTCATGTGATGTTTATTAGTATCATATTCAACAAGTTGAAGAAAATATTGATTGGTTGCATGAACTTGTCGGTTTTTATATTGATAGTGTGGCCAAATTTTACTTCCATATATTAAGTTAGATAAAGTAACAGCTGTATATTACAGCTTAGTTGTAGAATATTTTCTAGCAATAAAATAATCTGTCTTTTAAATTGTTAAAAACACAAGCACAATGGAGTTTCGTGTTATAACTGAACATTTAAGTTCACTTTTCTTCTTATAAAACTATCAAAGTATTTAAACTAATTTACATTCTCAAATTGATAAGCTTCCAAGTTAAAAGTTGCTGAGGATTTTTCTTTCGTTACGAATTGATAAATAGCTAGAATTTTTGAACATTAACTAATAAATCAAAGTTTGTATATCTTAGATCAAAATATAAATCCAAAATCCAAGAAGATATTATTGTTTTCACTTTTAATTGATTAAAATGAAAAATTACATCATAAAACATGTATCATATCTTGATCCCAGTTTGATTAAGCAACCTATAGATAATTCCAAAGACCACAGTCATAAAAATAGCAAACAAAACTGGAGCAAGTACAGATCTTTATTTAACTTGTTTTTATTTCAAATGTTGATTTTCCAACTGGAATAATAACATCTTTCATTCGATCATGTAGAAGCTGTATAGTATGATTAAATTTTGGTGGACAACCAATTAACTGCAAACAATACCATAGACATAATTGAATCAAATGGCATGACCAGCAGTATATAATTACTTCTATATTTCCAACACTTTTTTTTTTTGGATTTGTAAGGAAACAAAAATCATATCTATAGTGCTTCTTGATTCTCTAAAACCATATAGAATCTCTGGTATCCATTCATCCACAACTGAAAGAAACATATTGTTATCTTGTATATTTATCTTGTTTTTAAAAATTGAAACAATAAAAGCATCCTTATGATTGGTGGCACAACTATGGGCCATATATTCCTAAAAAATTCCAATATTTTTGAAGCTTACATATGACCATTATATTTTAAACTTTTCCAAGTATTTCACCAGGAAATTGCAGCTTTTCCATTTTTAAAATTACCAAGAGTTATTTGGATTTCACTAAGCTCAATATCGAATGAGTAGATAAAACAAATATAAGTTGCCACCTCAATTATTATATCATTATTCAAAATAGATCAAAATATTTCCTTCATTTATTCAAAATATGATTGTCATTATATGAGAAACATTGATTTAATAGAATTGTGATAGTTTCTCAGGTTCATATAATACTTTCAATGCATCAAAAAGATCTATATTGAGTGCAAGCAGCAAATATCAGTATTTTCTTTGCAGTTTTAATCCACCAATCATTTTTATGCTTTTCTATTCAGTCATCGAACTTCTGCTTTCAGGTATTTATTATGAAAGTTCCACATTTAATCTATTACTCTGTCAAGCAAACAATGTCATGTTTCCTTTTAATCAAATCACTAATATTTATTGTTTGAAAACCAGTCATGATTCTTATTTTTAGTAAACCCAAAAATAATTTACTTGCATCTTTAATACCTTCTTCAAGAGAATTCCACCCTATAATATGGCAGTCCTGATAATCCACATTAGTAATTTTAGTGTTTAATAATTATTGAAATTTAGTATGTGTAGATTCTTTTAAAAAATGAACATCAATTTTCTTGTGAATGTGATTGAAATTTTAATTCCTTAATGCAACTATCATTTTAATAGTGAAGTGCACTTATATATATATTCTGTCCAACAATCTGCACTAGTAAGTTGTTCAGTAATATGAGCTTCTCTTGTATTCTCATTCCTATTGTGTAATTTTTAAATGTCATTGTTTTGAACTTGGATGTATCCATGTTCCTCTATAGTTGTTTTTCTGTCAATGTTTAATATTCTATCCATATGTTATACAAATATTTAATAACTATATGAATTTACAGCACCAATATAATTATTTCCAATAACTTTTGCCCAAACTTTACTATTTGTATCAACACATGCATTAAAGTCTCCAGTAACAACAATTCGATCTTTTAATGGAATTGCTGCAATAATGCTATCCAAGAAGGATTATAATGCTTTCCTTCACTGAATCTAAGATTGAAGCATATGCACTAATATCATTGCATAAAGAAGTTTTAACACCATTATGCTTTCATTGATGCAAAAAATTCCAACAATAGATGACATTAGAATTTACAGCTAATCCAATATCATAAATTCTTCTTTGACTGACAGACTACTTTTCTAAGTCAGGACATTTTTATACATTCTCTAGGCCCTTCACTTCGAGACTGACTAAACCTACAATCTTTAGCAGCCGAAGTTCTTTCTCATTTAAATCGACTCAGTGATTGTACTTCCAGCATTTTAAGCCTATCCACGATATGACTTTCTTTTTATTCAGAGCATCAACCGATAAAAAGTGGTGGATTGGAAATCAGAAATGCTATATGTGTAGTTAAAGTATAGAAATGGTGCTCGAACTCTTTATCAGTTATTATTTAATCTTATTTTTTCCTTTTTTTCATTGCCTTAATTAATCAGTTTTTTATAAAAAAAATTTTTTTTAGTACAATGCTTACATAATACCCATCAATATCAACATTTTTGATTGCCCCTGCAATCTTCTTCAGAACTATAAAATATCAGTTACTGTATTATAAGACATCCGATGGCATAATAAACTGACGACGACAGAGCCTTACAATAACTTAAGTTACTGAAGAAAGAAAAGAGGAAATGTTGTACGAAATAATAAATACAGAAAAATTTAAAAACTTCGTAAATTTTATTTCTTTAGATGTTTAATTCAATATTGTTTAACCACGTGATTATATATTTTTTTTCGAGACTATATTTACAAAATCTCTTCAAAAAAAAAAAAGTTGTTTCAAAATATGTATAGAGGGCATTTGTAATGCAATATGGCTGCTAACCAATGTTCTTAGCGAAGAATTTCATTTTCTCTGTTTATATATATATATTTTAATTTCAAATTATTTATAATATTTACAATGTTTCATCATGATTTTAATACTTGGGACTGGATATTAAAGAGAGAAATGGGTATAAAGCCCCCTTTTGGATTTCGAGATCGTCTTCACTCCAATTTATTTTCCACCATTATGCCCTGTAATTCTTGGGATCCTTCAGAGACTAGCGATCATACACATCACGGTGGAATATTTAATCTTGAATTTGCACCAAACGGGTAATATATTGTTATTTTATACTTATAGATAGTAATAATTTTTATGCAATAGTTGTAATTGAGAGTTAAAGTACTTTTATCTGATAGCAAAAGTTTACATTACATAATAGTTATTTGATATAATATATGTACATATGAGTATATAATTAGCTCATTGCGTATATTTATTTACATTAGCAAATGAAGTATAATTGTTGTTCAATTAGTATACAAATTAAAGGAAAAAGCTAAGATTGAATATTATTTATTGAAACTGTCTCTCAACCGTACTTATCAATATATAGAGCCGGGGGGGGGGGGTTCGAAAAATCTTAATCCTGCGTAATTGATCTTTAAAAAATTGACATCTATGTATATATGATAAAAAGATTGGTTGATATATTACTGTGGGTAAATCAGTTTAAAGGAAGATACTTTCCCTTTATTTTTTATCTAGACTGTTTTTAGAAAGCATCATAGCAGGATTGAATGCAGGATAAAAGATTTAGTATTAAAAAAAAGGGGAAGGGCCATTTATTTAAAAGTAGTAGGACTATGGTTTTCGTAAGCATTGCAAAATTCAACTTTTTATTTTATTTTTTTCTTGTGAAGCTAGAATGACCATTCTTGTTTATGAAAGGCTATTAATGATGATGTTAATAGATAGAATATTGTTTGAAGAGAATAATGAGAAGAAAAAATGGCTAAAAGAAATTGATGCTGTGATGGTGAAAAGATAGATAATGAAGAATCAATGATATGATTTTTTTTAAGAGTAGTTTTTGTTAATTTAAAAGCTAGTATAAAGATTAATAAGAATGCATGGTACCTACCCTCAAACAGAAAATATGAATATATATATATGCCAAAATGCAGAATATAGTATACATATGGTGCTTTGTGGTTGAAAATCAAAGTACTAAGTTTAAAGATACAAAAAATATTGATTTCTTCCATTTAAATGTGTTACATATTAAACATAATACAAAAAAGATAAAAAAAAAATTAAAATGGCTAACAAGATTACACCATTCTTTAAACAGAAAATATAATATGTATGTCAAGGTATAGTCCATAATATAAGATGTAGAATTTTTTTAAAAAAACCCACTACCATTATATGATCACTATTTCTTACATTTACACAATCTGTTAGCACAGTAGCAATTTTCTTCATAAAATATTGCTACCTTATACAAGCTATAGTAGTCAATGGACACAAGAAGATTTAGTGCTGACTCATCCAATATCAACAGACTAGTTTCTAGCTATGGTTTTCATCAGTGAGGAAACCTTGAATGTGAGAGCACTGCTCCTAAATCTTTTAATCTAATGCATCTCTGCAGCAGCCACATTTTACTGAACTGGGTTTAAATCTATATGACTATACAAGCAAATTAGCCTATCTTCAAAACATTGTGTTATCATCTTGGGCATAGTCTCCTAGTCTTGGGAAAGATTCCACATAAGACCATGTTAATAGATGACATCTCCAAGTGATTAGAAGTAATTGACATATCATCTTTCCATACTTCAGACACTATTCAAGTTTTGAGATGATTTGCCATGCACCATCTTACTTTGGCCATTGTTTCTTAGAATAGAATAGCTTTTAGATCTAGCCAATTTAGGATTTCTGCATAGATAATGAAATTAAACATATACTGAAAACATTCCATCCTGGAAGTATGCATGTTGAAAGATGATGCAGTTGGCCAAGGACCCTTCACCTCCACCCCCAGAAAGAAACAGCAGGTGATTAGAATATGCAATTAGCTTGAATGCTGATGAACCAAAACATAATTCCAATAACTGTTCACAATAAATCAATGGCAGAAATTTTAATGGTAAGGCATTCTGAGAAGTAAGTTATCTAATCTCAGACTTAGAGCATACATTAAAGAAAATGAAGCAACAAATTGTAGCTACTTCAAAAGTGACTACAAAAGTATTATGTTGAATATACCAAAGAAAAAGATTGTTTCCAGTTGTAGTAGTAGCTAGAAGAGTCACCAGAAAGTTAGGCTTGTAAATGTCATAGACCAACTTTATTTTGGCTATAGCTAACCATAGGTGCCTAACAGAGAATTTAAACAGACTAATTGATCATCATATAAGATATGTGGAGGTTCATGGATTGGTTTATAAAGGAATCACAAAACTCACATAGAAATTTTTGTTTTGTCTTTTTTTTTTTTTTGTTTTGTTTCTGAAGTTAGAATACATGTACTCATTTACTGCTAATGAATGAGTATTTCCCAACATTAAATTTAACCCATAAATGATACAATTTTTTATTTTGGCTGCAGAATTTTGCTAATAACTGAAAAGTAGGGAAAATTTCTAATATCCATTTCATACATTCTTGTCATTATGCCTGTTATTACTATATGATTATTCATATAGTATATAAATGTGATGGGCTACTTATAAACATGCATCAGCCAGTATGGTGAGTTTATTGGTTTTTTACTTCTTAAGGTTAAGATCAAGTAACATCATGGTCTTTGTTCTCAGTTGCCTGATAATTTTCAACTAAAATATCAGTTTTGAGTTTTTTGAAAGTGAAATGAATGTGTGTATGAATAAACTTTTTTAAATGGATTGCAATCATGACAGACAAAACTAAACCTTAACCCTAGGATCTGTAAAGTGGCTTGCCAAGGCAGCGGTTGAAAGCAGAAGGCAGAATTTGCTAAAAATCTGATTGCCGACTAGACTACTATTGGATTTTTTATTTACATACTTACAACTGCAGATTACTTTCAAGTGAAAGAATATTTGCAAGAATTGTAAAAACTTTCTAGTATTAAAAGGAACATATTTGGACTTTGTGAAGTTAGAGGAAAAGGTGAAGAGACAATCAGTTTGAGTGGATATGCACAATATTACAAAAGCATAAGTAGAGTTGGATTCATTATAAATAAAATGTGGAAGAACATTGTGAAAATGAATGGAGCAATTAATTATTTAACTTAATGAAAGATTCTAAATGCAGGTACTTCATGTTTATGCTCAATAAATTATCATTGTGATGAATAATTAGAGGATTTTTATATGGATGTACAAAATGCTTTTGATCAAATTAAACATTTTAAAATTGTCATGGAAGAATTTAATGCTAAAATGGATAAATGACAACGAAGAAAGTGCTGTGGATAAATTTGGTTATGATGATAAAAATGAGAGAGGTCACAAACTTGTATAGTTTGCACTAAAAAAAAAAAAGAATTTTTTGAGAAAAATTCTAAATGGATGTGGCCATAGAAGCGTCCAAATGAAGGTACTGCAAAATTGGATTATATTTTGATTTACAGAAAATATGTATTTCAAGAATGTAATATTCTTAATAAATTCAACACAGAAATTGATTAGCGAATTGTAGGATATGTGTTAATGCAAAACTAGAGACAAAAATTATTAGGAAAAACAGTATGCACAATTAATATTCCTAACCTTCAGAAATATTCCACTGAATTTAAATTATAACTCACAAATAATTTAAAAATATTAATTGAGTTTGAAGATAGATCATATTTGAATGAAATCAATAGAAGGTGCTGATATATTATTAAGAACTATAGCAAAGATAACTGGTACCAAAAAATAGCATTGACTAGTAATGTTTTTATTGAGACAAGACAATTTAATCAAAATGATCTATTAAGAAGAATTGAATATCTAGAATTTTTGTAAAATGGTATGAGTAACATTATAAGAAAATATAATTGTGAATTTACAAGGAAAACTACTATATGAGAATAAGTCTAAAAAGTGTAAAACAACATCTTACTATTCGTAGGAAATTTATTTCTGCAATACCAAATAAAGGTAGTAACTATTATTAAAATGAGCCATAAACAAAAATGCTAATCGTTTTATTGCTGGGAGTTCATAAAAAATTTGAATGCCAGAACAGAGAGCACCAGAATCGATCCTGAGACTTCCTGATCTCAAGTTGGATGCTTTACCATCTGTGCCAAATTGCGCAGGGCAAAATGATAGATGACTTCATGAAATGTGTGGAAGAATTTTATGAAGAATTATATAGTAATAAAGAATAAGAAAAAGTATCCCCTTACATCTTCTGAATTGTCTAGTATTTTAAATGAAATCTATGAAAAAGCGGATACCTCCAGAACATGATGGAATTTTAAGCAATATCTTAAAAGAAGAAGGTGAAGAAATAGAAAAATTGTTGGAAAAATTATATACCAAATGTCTATATGATAGACTGTAGTATTAATATTTAAGGAAAGTGTTAAATTACATTTATCAGTCTTCTATCAGTTCTGTAATTGAAATAATTAAAATTCATCTATGACAAACTTATGATTTTAATTAACCAAAAGAATATGGGTTTAGCACAATGGATCGTATCGAAGTATTGAAAAAAGTCATAGAAAGGACCAATGAATATGAGTTGCCATTTCTTTGGATTTGTAGATTATGAAAAGTCATTTGATTCTATAAGCATTTCTTCAGTGATTTAAGCATTGGGACATCAAAATATAGAACCAGGATATTGTCACATTCTGAAAAATACTTATCAAAATGCAACAACAATGATTAGATTATGAAATAATACTACGGAGATTAACATTGAGAAAGATGTATGAGAGAGTGACTCCATATCTCCAAAACTTTTTAAAGAATTTTCCACCAAGTATTTTGGGGATTAAAATGGGAAGCTAAGCAAGTAAAAGTAAATGATTATTTAAGTCATCTAGATTTTGCAGATGACATAATTTTTGCAAATAATGCTTCAGAACTGCAGAAAATGTTCCAAGAGTTATCAGATGAAAGTAATAAAATAGGACTAAAGGTAAACATTAAAAAGACTGAAGTTATGTTCAAGGGATTTTTTTCAAAAGAAGAAAATTATGATTGATAATGATGAATTAGAGTTAACAACTACAAATATCTTGGTCGGGTTATTAATGCAGATGGAAATGTAATAGATGATTCTAATACTGAACTTGAATAAAGTGCTTTTGTTAGAAATAACTTAATATTAAAAGGAAATATTTTTATGTGTTTGCAAAGGAGGATTTTTGAAACACTTAATAAAAAAGCAGTAAAGAGACTACATCATTCATCAAAATATGGAGAGATGCATATTTGGAATAACAAGAGGGATCGAAAATGAAATTCATGGTGAAAGATTAATTATATATTACTGACATCATTAAAAGAATTAAGAGACAAGTGGAGTGGTGTTGGATATATTGCAAGAAGAGATGATAATAGATGGACAGTTGAAATCTTTAAAGATTCCAAGAGATGGTAAAAGACTTGGAAACAGACCACATGTGAATTGTAGAGATGAAATAAAGAAGGGTGCTATGTTGTGGAGAAGAGATGCTAAAGATCTTAGAAAGGAAGGTGGATTAAACTTGAGAGTCCTTCATCCTATAGTGCTTTAAGAATGATTGAAAATGATGATTACTTATTTTATGTTTCTTCTATTTATACATAATTTGTTTTACATTATAACAAAAAGTGTTAATCAAAATTACTATTAAAAACTTCATTATTTTAAATCACAGCTTGAATATTTCATTAAAAACTTGATAAATATTTTATTGTTTTAAAATGCTCCAAGTTTTATATTTATAATATAAGCTAAATATTATAGCAATTAATATTCAAGAATTTGCTGTAGGACAAAGTCTAACAACAAGTTCTTTAATATTTAGTCAAATAGTTAAACAAATTGATGTAAAAATTTTACAGTATTAATATTAAATTTTAATATGATGTCTAATGAATATATTGCAGTTGCTTTTTAAATTATAAAATTCACTTCAGAGACTATTATCTTTTTTAAAGTTGATAGAATTGCATATGAATTTTTTTTTAAAAGTAAATGATGATATTCATGGTAAATAAATATATATTGTAATAGTCAAATACGCATAGTTGGCAAAACTAATCCTGATTCTAGCAATGATCATCAACTCGCATGTCTATATATAACATATAAAACGTTATCAGAAGCAATACAAAATCCAACATTATTATCTATAGCTCCAGAGTAATCTTCACTTGGCTATTGCACCTGATGTTAACATATATACCTTCCACTATGTCAGAGAAATAGAAGAGACTCTTAAGTTAGATTAATTTTAAATACATTGATTGTGATAAATAACACAAGTGCAGAGTTAATGTGTATTTTAGATTTATTCATGTAATAATAAGAATGATAAATAATTAACTGTTAAACACATTTCATTTGTCAATATAAAAAAAACTAGGTGTATATTGCGTGAAGTTTGAAACCAGAATGGTTGTTTAAATTATACATTTCATGGAATTTGAACTCATTTAGATAAAGCAAAAAGTTAAGATAAACATTGATATAAACTTTCAGCATGAGTTATTGCCGAATTTTCTCTATATAATTTTTTTATCTGTTTTATAAAATTTATTCTGCTTAGGAATTGAGTATATAGACTATTTCATTACACTTTATTGAATGTCATCAATTTTATAATTCTGTATACATTGTCTAATATTCTGTGGTATACTGTGGGTGCAAAACATGGACATATTAATGTTATCACACATACCAACGATTCCTGCATAGATTCCATGATTCTAGTTAATAATATTTAATAAGTAACTAATTTAACTTCGTAACATAGCTGGGTGCATCTACATGTGTACATGAGCTGAAATGATCTACAAATCATGGCATTTTTATAATCAAAACTAATGGGTCAAGTACATCAGGCACAAAAGAAGGACTCAGATATATTACTAAAATATAAAATAACTCATTGAGATACTAAGTTATAAGAAGGGATCACCTGGTAAATAAACATTAAATATGAGAAAAGGTATGCTAGCCTTTGCATGATCATACAAGGGAATGTACTAGATAACTCTGGTCCCCAACCCTATGCCTGCGGGCACCATGGTGCCCGCACACCATTTTATGTATGCCCGCCGCTATCCGAACACGATAAAATATTTATCTGATACAAATAAATTTAATTTTTAAAATTTCTTATAAATTATTGTATTATATTGTAATCAAATTGTAGGGCATACTATACTTTTATAGCGTAAAAATATAAACGTTAATTATAAGTTAAAATTTTATTTTTGAAATAAATATTTTTTTGTACATTATGTGTATTATTAACAATATCCAACTATAAATTTACATTGAAAAAATAAATGGTGCCCGCCACCTGGCTGGTATTATAGAATGTGCTCTTAAGTGCAAAAAGATTGGGGACCCCTGAGATAACTTATAAAGATGCAGCAGGAAATATTCTATTGCTTAAATAAAATATATAAAAGTAATTGCAATCTACCAATAAATATAAAAGGAAATCCGTAATTAATTATTGAGTAGCTGGAATCTTGAGATTTGCATATCTTAAGCTTGAAATAACATTTTCTTATGTCATACAAGTGATACATCCAAACATGAATTTAGCATTCAATCTGCGGAATCACTTCTTCAATGCTAATATGAAGTCAACAATAATTAATATATATATAGCATCCATATCCATCCAAAGAATACTGACACAAATACATTCACTTATTTGATATTGTATAAATGTCATTTAAAATACATAGCCCTAAAATAATTTACCAAATGTAACTGTGGTATTTGCCACTATTGATTAAATATATTTTTATAGCTTAAATCTCTAAAAATCTAATGGAAAACTTAATAAATCTTTTATGGATTTACTAAGCTTACATGAGTTCATTTTAGACTAATTGAATTTCATGTATAATTAACCAGTCTGATTTTTTTTTAGTCCTAACTTAATATTAGTAACGAATAATATAAAAATACAAAACTACACCAAAGAAAATAAACCATTTAAGTAGAGGCAAGGGATAGTGACAATAAAGCAATTTATATGTTTTAAATGATTGCCAATTTTGCTCTTATAAAAGATACATATTCACACATACTTCAGCCTACTTCTCAATAGTATGCATATAACAAATACATCCATAAATATTGGATTTAAATACAAACGTGTTCTAGCATTAAACATAACATTATAAGCATAGATGAAGCTAGAGAGATAAATAAAATTATATGAAAATTAAGACTAAATTAATGAGAATAAAATATGTTTATGTTACTGACATCCATCCATGATGAGAGTCGTGAAAGAGTTCAAATATCGATTTCCTATATGTGCAGCAGTGTGGAATTCGAACATAGCTAGAGGTGAGGTTTTCTTGGTTTAGGAATCACTTTTTCATATATTTTCAATTCAAACTGCAGAATATTTATGTTTCTAGAGCATTGTTCTTTACATTTATTTTTCAGAAATTTATTGTGCTGATGGAGCTTCTGGATTTGTAGAATATGAGATCATTATGCATTTAACTCACAATAGAAGAAAAAGATTATAACAGAATTATTTCTAGATAAATTTTGCAAGGACTCACATTGCTAAGGCAGATATTTTGATATGCATAGTTTATAAATGATTTTATTAACAATAACAGATTTGCTGGACTTTACTGCTGGAATACTAACTCACATTTGCCCAATGGCTGAGTGGAGCAGACCAATTGCTCTCTAGTCTTTTATTTATGGCATTTTTCTTTAGGATTTTTCGGCAGAGCTTCAAGCTGCAGTGGTTTTGACAACCTGGGGCAAAGAAGACCTAGAATACACATTTTATTAAGTTTTTATATATCTTTAAACAAAAGGTTCCCAGATTAACTTATAATTCATTTTATCATTAATGATTTTATCTGGTTGTCTATAATTTTTGGATACATGTTGTTTAAATGTTTCACTTAAATAATTTTTGAGTAGTTTGTAGCAAGCTTTATTTAATTATAAACTTTTTAATAAAAGTATACAAAAGAAAGTGTTTTTTTTTTCATTAAGTTTAAAAGTTTTTAGTCCAGAGTAAAACAAAAGAATATCTCACTTTTAGTGAGAACAGATATAGATCTTTTTATTATTATTTAAATGTCATATGCATTGACCGGGAAGCGAACCCGGATTGGCTGCTTGGAAGGCAGCTATGCTAACCACTAGGCCACCAACGGCTTGATCTTTTACTGATGTTTTATCAATTTAACTACCAGTAATTGTTTATGCATTTTAAAATTAACTGTAACCATCTCTGAAAATCTTTAAATAAATGTGATTTTCTTTACACCGGTGTTATTTCAAATATATACATTATACTCAACAATGAAAAAAAACCCAGACTTACATGTTTAAATGTGGTTGATGTGCCTTCACACACACAACAATTAGCCCTAATTAAAATGTTTAAGATAAATTTAAAAATGAAACAAATATATGTAGGCACACATATATGTAGCTTCAATATCATACTATTGTAAAGATATAGTTTATTTATTATAGAATTTTATAAGATGGGCGCTAGAATGGCATCATCAGTAAAAGTTTTTGTTCTGGGTGAAAGATAAGGGAGGAACATGAATTTCTGTGCTGCATTTATAACAGTTACTTGACAAATTTGCTACACTGAATGATTAATTTTTTTAAAAATTGAAAAGAATTTTGAATTTCATTTACAGTTTTTAAAATGTAATGAAATGGATAAAAATTCATTTTTTAAATTTTTTGTTAATCATTTACTGGATATTTCTATGTTAATGTATTTTGATACGAGGATTTGACCTAAAATGTTAATTAAAATAAACTATTTGTAGTTTAGATTAAAAGCTAAAATGATGTCCTAATATTTATTCTGATTTACTGTTTAATAAATTCCAAATATCTTTCTCATTGATTTATAAATTCATTTTCCTAATATCTAAATTGTGAATGGAATCCTTTATGACATATGCACACACTTCTAGGATTTCTTTTTGAAAACTATTAATCTCTAATAAAATGGATATGATAAATGTTCTCAACTAGGATAATAACACTTATATTTTGTTTACCAGGTTATACATTAAAAATAACAGGATGAGTTGGAAGACATTTTGTATCATCAGTTGGACTATATATAAACCAGAAAAATAAATAATATACAAATAAAACCATTAAGTGTTTAAATCTTAAAAAGTTTTGAAAATAAACAAAAACTAACATATTACTATTCAGTTCAGTACATAGTCATTAAAGAATTAGTTTCAGAATATAAATTGAAATATACACTGTATTTCAATGACATGATGACTGGCTCTTTCTCTACAATGCCAGCAGTGCCATCTCTGTACTTGTTACATAATGGTATCATTTAGCTAACTATTCATCTCACAAACTTAAGGGGCTATTGTGTCTGGATCGTGAGTTATAACATGAAATGTGACAATGCTTTGTATCCTAACTAACAAAATGGTACAACACTGCTAACATCAAATTTGATTTTAAACCAGGCAAAATTGCTGTTGAAACATTTGAAATGTTCCAAACTGTAAGTGGCAATGAAGCTATGACTTGCAAGAATTATCATATTTCATGGCATAACTCATGATCCAAACATGTTATCATTTAAAATTTTTTGTGGTGAATAGTTAAATTATACCTTTATGTACATATGCGCTAATGCAGATATGATCTATGTACATATACGCTAATGTAGATAAGATACTGCAGAGAGCTTGGAGAGAACCAATCATTTTTTCACTGGGACACACTATGTACTGTGTATAGTTTACTAAAAATTAAGATACAATTAAATTTTATAAGGGTTGAAGTATAAACTATAGATTTGAAATATTACCAAATTCACCACTTCTTTTATTTTGCTGTAATATCTTATATAAATGCAATTTATCCACTCTACTTTGAACATTTTTTAGCAAAAATCTTTTTATTGTACATATATGCGTACACAATTCGTCTGTCCTGCAGTTTTCTTCAGAGGTATGATATAATGAACAAAAGAAAATATATAACTATATAAATAATACTATAAAAAATATAAATGATAAAATAATAAAAAAATATATAAAAACTAAAAAACAACATAGAAGTAATTAAGAGATTATTCAAAATAATAAAAATGAATAATATATTTAAATAAATAGTTCATGAATTTGTATATATACAGTCAGGAATACACATATTGTATATTTTATTTTATATTACCTGGATTATTTTATTTGGGTTTGATTATATTTATTTCAGTTTTATTCTGTTTTGTTATATTTTATTTTATTTTTTAAAATTCTTTTATTTTTTATATTTTTTATTAATTTTATTGTTTACATTTTTATGGTATTATTTATATACTTATGTATTTTATTTTGTTCATTATATCATAGCTCTGAAGAAAACTTCAGGGTAGTCGAAATGTAAAATTGTGTATGCATATATGTACAATAAATAGTTTTTTGCTAAAAAATGTTCAAAGTAGAGTGGATAAATTGCATTTATATAGATTTGAATTTAGTATTACTATTTTAGAACTTTAGTTTGATGTTAAATTCAACAGTAGATCATTTGTGCATGTAATGTGAAAGAGGAAAGCTTGAAACAATGATTTGAAAATAATTGTGAAGTCAACATTTTCCAGTTTAGATAAGTGCATTGCTTGACATCAAAATTGCGATCCTTGGAAGACAATTCTGTAAATTAAATGAAACTCATGAAACACATTAAAGATGCATAATGTAGTCAAACCCACAGCATAACTTAGAGAGACAGGTATCTAATGATATTTATTTGATCATCGATTTTTAAAGTGATTTTATATAGAGCATTCTAGAAGATGCTTGCAAAACATGTAGATGTCACACATGCATAAAATTAACTGGCACTGAAGCATCTGGATCTTTTAGGATATTTAGTATTATTGATAATATATGGTTATGAATTATTTTGCAAAAGCCACAAAATAACATCTGAGTCCTAAAACTTTAATAATATATTATCAAGCTATCAATATGCCAATAATGTGTCCTACTGGTGTTTGGCGATCAGTGCTTCACCTGTAAATAATAGCAGAATTAGCTGTATGCCCGACAATGCTGGATATAGATTCTACTATTGTTGATGCTCTTAAAAAATCATGGCATGCTGAACTGGGTAGCATAATGCAAAAGTGTAGGATCAAATTTTTCATTTCTAGTTATATTTTTGATGATATATTGCAAGTTTTTATTATTATTGTCATTAGCTTGCTGGTTAGTATATTCAACATTTTAATAGTATTTATTTTCTGAAAGTTATATAATACTAAATTATAATCTCAATCTTTTGTAAGTTTGGATTTTATAAGTGCTCTATGTTAAATATTTTCATTTTTCAAACTTAATAAACATAAGAAGATTACTATGTATTAATTATTATGTACATTTGTTTTTATTATTATTTGTTCATGTTTATAAATATATATAAACATAATCAAATAAAAAAAAAGATAGTTAATATTGATAATTGCTACTTTAAAGCCAAAATTAAATATATACACTATTTGAGTTTTATTATTACTTAATATAAAAAAGTAAAAGTAATTTGTTTATCTTACTTTTTGAGATTTTTAGTTTGATTTCAAGGTTTAAATTTTTAGCCTTAGAAAAGAAATAGATAAGATCTAGATTCAAGGTTCTCAACTTGGGCCTCATTTGACATTGAAAGGAATGAAGAAGTTTGATCCTATACATTAATCACCAATTTGAAGTAATAATATAGCATTTGCTTTTTCATTATATTGGATTGGCTAACCTCATGATCTGTAAGTAAAGTGTATGATTTTCATATATGATTCATAATGATTAATCTCTCGATAGTTAAAATGTTAAACTAATACAGAAACATTGGAAATGCTCTTCACTTGATAAGATAAAACTTTATAGACGGCCAAATATGGTTTTAATCATTGTCCACATGTTCATAAATTAAACAAACTTATGTGTTTGAATTGACTAACACCATCATATATGTGATATACATGATCAGATTAATGTAAATGGGCCACTACTATGATTTCTGGAATGGGAAGTTATATGTCTTCAATTTCTGGTGATAACTAATGTCTTAATGTAATTGATATGAAATTAATTGTTTTTTGTTTATATATACAAGCCTAACCTCTGATTTTGTTGACTGGTCTCCTTTGAGATTGATATGTAAATGTCCTTTTTGTAAATGATTCTTATGGTTTGTGAATAAAATTTCCTTTTGAAAGATCTATTTGTTTTTTGTATTTTCAATAAATTATTTTTGATTTTTTCTTTTGTTTATATCTATAAAAGTTATCAGGATTCCAAAATTTTTGATGAAAACAGTTAATCTAAATATATGTGTAAAATTAACCAAATAAAAACGGTTTTGTTACACTATAAATGAAGCTTGATAATTTGTTTTCATACAATAGAATCTGTAATTTACATTCCAGCTTGTTATTTAGAAAAACTTTTTAGCCCACCATATCCATATATATTTAATTTTTGCAATTTTTTCAAAAATATTATTATAATTCCACTATCTTTAAAAGTATCTTTTCTAATTTCCAAATTTGTTCTTATTTTATTCTACTATCAACTACAAAATCCTTCTTTTCAAAGAATTACATTTTCCTTTTTCATAAAGAATTGCACCCCAGACAACTCTTTTTTTATATATTCTTAATTCAGTGACTCATTACCAATTTCTTTATTATCTTGTTCATCAGAATCTTAAATACCTTGGTGAAAATATTATCGCCAGAAATGAAATTCAAGGATTATCAAATAAATCTTATATGATTCAATTTCTAAAACAATACTTTAGTTAAACAGATAAGGAGACAGAATCTAGTTATGTCTAATCAAATCAGGTGAACTATGGTGACTGCAATGATAAAAAGCTCTATGTTCTGGATTATGTATCTAATAAAGTCCTATACTTAATTCAATGTGTAATGAACTAAAAATCTGAATCTCTTATTTGTAATACTGAGAAATGACTGCAAGTTTGCAATTAATAACTGGCATTTTTAATCATATGAAGTTCAAGCTATCAGTATACTGATAATATTATCAGTCATATTTGGTTGTTGTGGTGTTAACCCACGCAAGGTATCTGAAAGAGGAGCAGATTAATAATAGCATAATCAACTTTCTGGCTATGGATTTTGTGATCAAATTGATTAATCAAAATTATTAATAGTCATTAAATATCAGAAGATGCCATATATAATTCTTAACTCATTCTCTTAATGATTATCAATATTTTCCCTTCTAAAAAAATCCTTCAAACCTTACCTTGATCTTTTTAGCATTAATCTTTAGTCCTACTTTCTCATTCTTTCATTCTAATTTTAATTTTTACTTCATTATGTATGTGGTACTTTTTTCATACATATATGCATATGCTTGACAAAATGGGGTATTTTTTTTTCTTTTCTACTTTATTATCTGGTTGAGGGTGTTAAACACCATAATCCCTAGCATTCTTATTTTATTGTTTTATTGTTTCATATATAATCTTTCTTTGTCATTTATAATTATAATATATAGGGTATATGAGCACAGACTTTCACACGACCCACCACTCTCCATGCTATCTCATAACACTGATATACTTGAACACATATATGTCGAAAAAAATAATCACCAATATCCGTATTTCATGCTAAACCAGTAATCATCAGTTGGTCCAGATTACCATCTCCACACATATATGCTATAAGTGCCCAGATATATATTAAGATAGCCAAACCTCATACTTTAATGGATAGGCTTCAATCTACTCCACACTCCAACTCTTCAACCGTCCATCCAATTGATAACCTGATGATGGAATGCTTAAATGCCAACTTATGCAAATGGACTCATTTACATATTTCGTTTGTGGAATAATTGGATTCTGGTCTTTCTGCTGTTTATAACATTCTTACCGTTAGCTACGAACCACGTCTCCTTCACCTTCCTCTTTCGATTGTCATTTTTTAGGCATCCTAGTTTAATGCTTTGTGGATTGAAACTGTAACCTTCGCATTTGTATAAAATACTGTGCTATTTTGATAATTGTAGAAATATTTATGTTTACAATAGAATTATATTATTTATTTCTCTAATCTTTAACAAATAAATAAACATAAATTAATACTTCTTGTAATATTAAAAGGAATGTTTTTTTAATTTTAATATTTGTGTTTTTTATTACTTTTACAATGCTTTTTACTACTCACTATTGAATGTTTTTTAAAATAAAAACAAAGTCAATAAAGTATTCTGCTTTTTGCAGTTTAGTGCCATGATATACTAATGAGTTAAAGAGAAACTGAAAACTGCATCCTAGTGGCAAGACTATCACAGACTATCAGGGCAACTAAATAAAACTCTTGGGACAGACAAGAGTCAAAATGATGGAGTCTAATAAAACTACATATCTACCACTGATAGTGACATCTCATAATTATAGTAATTTATTAGGCCATGACTGGTTCAGTCACTTAGGGTTTGCAGTGACAAAGATCAACGAAGTCACAACAATAAATAAATTAAAGAATGATTATCCTGAGACTAAAAAATTTGCTCACAAAGATGGACACAGGAAGCTGGAACACCCGTACAGCCAGAATGTTGTTATCACAGCATTCTACACCAAGTACAGCAATGGGAAAGACTCCATTTGAACTACTTTTTGATAGAACTTTACGAACTAACTTATCAGCTCTGAAAACTGATTCAAATGAGGAAAAACAAGAAAAGGACAATATCAAATTGCAAATGGGAACTAACGTACTATGCAGAATGTATAGTGGATCCACTAAATGGATCCCAGTGGTCATAATTCAATGGAAAGGACTCCATACCTAGTAATCAAAACAGCAGATGGATATCAACATCATCACCATTGGAATCAACTTAGACTGAATTATACAGATGCAGCCACAATGAATCTCCAGGGACAAGAATTGCAAGCAAGGAGGCCCAACAAACCGAAGACAGCAGCAAACCAGAAGAACCACCGAAGTGCATTAGCCGTCCTCTAACTACTTGCATGACTATGTTCTCTAGGACTAATATTTAACCAGGAGGAGAGATGTTATAGTTATCCTTTCCCTCAGAAGTGGACTTTTCCAGATTCCTTCTTTATCTGATCAGATTGAGCATTGTTTGCTGCTGGCCAATAGGCTGATGTACAGCTAAACATTTAGCCCGTGATTAGCACAGGCCAATAAGCAATGATGATGGTTGAATTTGAATGCTCCAATGAGGTCAGGGATCTGGCTATAAATGGTCAGTCTTTTGAAGAAAGGGAGAGAACATCTGTCTAACCTACAAAGATTGTATGTATTCTCCGGGAGAAACCTGCTAACCTAAACAGTAGTAAGCATTCTTATGATAGCAATACGCTATTTGTCTACGTAGCTAGGAAGGTCCACATAAGGACCAGATACTTCTAAGACTACTGCGACTCGAGGCAAGCTGTCTTAGCACAGCTGGAAGAATCGTTCTCCCTATCCGTGATGCAAGCAATCAGTTGTAGCTGGAAGCGCTAGATGGTTAAGACCTGGATCCAAGAGTCCACAGTAGAACTATATTATACTGTATTAGATATATATGTAAATATAATAAATATTATATTAATTATAATACTGGTGCTAGTATTGTTTTTTGTAGATTGGGTCTGTAATCCAGACCAAACACAACAATACCATAACTGAAAGGAATAAATAATTAATTTGTTATTTTTTATAGCCTCTTAATTTAAAAAGTAGTGATCTTATCTTGACTAACTTTTGTGATACAAATGATTTAATAATAACTTGAAGAATATTAGATGTCTTTCAAATTAACATTAAAATTATAGTATGTTTTTTAATGTTAATAATTGATTAAATTATTATTCTTATCAATAAGCAATTACAATCGCTTTTTATTTTTAATTTATGGTATCATGTCATTTGAACTACAATATTGTTGTTGGTATATTATTCTATATTGTTATCTATAACATTTTTTATTGTAATTTATTAATATTTTAGAAAATTTTGTAAAAGTGAAAAAAAACCTATTGACACACAAAAATCTCTCCACTTTCCTTTACAGAGAAATAGTAAACATTACTGACCAAACTAGTCATTTGCTATATGACAAAGGTTATTGTGTTTTTCTCTTTCTTATTTTAGCCACCTAACTATAGATGCAAGATAACTATTTAGAAATCAAATAATTGACTAACTCGCTGCTTAACTACAAACTAACTATCTGAAGAAATCTCAAACTTGTTTGGAAAATCTCATCTAATTCGGATTGACTATACGTTTGGCAGATAGATGCATTAACTATTATGCCACTAAAGCCTATAATAAATCTGTTAAACAAATTATATTCAGTTATTTTTTGTCTATCTAAGTTGTTAACTTTATGAAATTAATAAAATATAATTGTTTAATGTTTTACATATATAGGACATTCAGCTTTAAATTTATTTCAGCAATGTTTTTAAAACTCATATTTTAATACTATGTAAAGCTTATCTTTGAATCTAATATTTAGTTATTACATAATTTTATAATAAAGGAAAAGGTTTTGACATTTATTGCACTTATTTTTTGTTGTTGTTGAAATGTTATCTTAAAATATAAAAATCATATGATAAGATTAATAACTTAGGAGCTACACGTATCTGAATAGTTTATTATTATTATTATTATTATTGCATATTGTTATTCTTATTTTGATTTATTCATGCTAAAAAAATTTTTTTTTTCATTAATTATAAATAATAATAATACTAAACTTGTTATATAATAAATAAACCAATAATAAAATTTTATTAGAAAAAAGGGATATGTAAATAAATATAATAAAAATGATTATTTCATAAATGTGGTGCGAAATTCAAACTTTGATTATGGATGTGATAATGACATCAGAAGTAAATGATCCTTGGAACTCAAGTTCCATGGATTGCAGTTTCATTTCTTGATTTCCAATGTTCAAACTTCTTATGAACTCTCAAACAATAAACCATTTAATTATGTGGGAGTTGTTTTTTTTTTTTTGATATGCTGGCATGTGTTTTGATTTACCCAGTTTTAATGACAGTTTGTTACTTTCAGTATTCATTAATTGTTGTTTAAATTTCTACTATGAAATGAGATCTTAAAATAAAATTTCAATTTATAAGGTTTGACGAAATAATTTTATAAATTTTATGTTGATTTTAAAATTTAAATTTTAAAATGTAATTTGATGATATATAATACCACTGATATTTAATTCTACTACTGAAACCTTTTATAGTAATATTCCATTATGATTTAGATTGTTTTTTGTTTGTATGTTGAAATAGGGACTACAAAAGAAAAAAGATTTAAGTACATGAAAAAAATATTCTTTAGTTCTTTTCAGAAATCTTAAAGGAATCGAGCAGGACAAATTCCTAAGATTCCTAATGTTTTTATTGCCACTATTATTGTCATGTTATTGTTTCTAAAATAAACAAATAAAGATGAGTTGCTCACCATTTCTCATAAGTTAGCATGACCTTAGTTTTGAGTTTTAAGACTACAATAACATCATGACTACAATCATGGACTTTTTTCTCAGAAGTCTGATAATTTTTGACACCCACTTTTTTTTTTTTTTTTTTGAGGTAGAATATATGTATCTATATATCAGTGCTTACTTTTCTTTTTATATTTACATTTTTGATATGCCAAACAAAATAAATTATAGCTTTCAATTTCTGGAAGCTCTAAAGTTGTTAACTGAAGGCAGGAAGTTCTAAAATAACCAGGTTATGGATATAGACTGTCATTTGATAATGACTTTTCATTAGTCTTCCTGTTACTACCACTCACTTTGAAATGAATTACCTCCTGAAAGAAGAATTAAAAGGTAATAATTTGGATATTGTGGCATTTTGGAATGTTAAAAGAAAAAGTTATTTTGAATATTTAAATTTCATATTGTTATAATGAAGATGGAATTTATCAACATTATGAAGATTGGTGGTATATCAAGCAGGATACATAGCTTAGATATTTAACTTAATGGAATATAAGTTCATGCACCAAACAAGTTCTCATTTGATGAAAAAATGAAGGTGTTTTTAAAAAATATATTATTTTTTGAATAAATCAACATTTTAAAATTTTAAGATTTCTAATGTTAAAATTGGAAAGTTTTTGAAAGATGAAAATGTAAAGAGTGAATTTGGTTATGCAGATGTAAGAGAGGATTTAGAATTATAGGATTTATAGATAAAGAAAAACTTCATTATGATTTTTTGGAAAATCACATTGAATAAAGATTATAGCATAGTTGATTTATAATATAATAGAAAGTAATATATTTTAAAACTATATGAGTTCAAGAGATTGTTAATAGTTGATATTCCTTATTTTCAGAAATATGGCAGTAAATTTTATCTAGAATTTACAAATAAAATTTTAAAATATATATTAGACTTTGAAGATGTCTATGTTGAATGAAATCAAGAAGAAAATAAGTTACCTTAATAAAACAGATATATGAAAGAAGAAACAAAAAAAAAAAGGAGCAATTTACCAGTAAGTTATCAATGTAAACAAGGTAATGTATGCATGAAAAGAGGAGTATGAAAATAATAATAAAAAAATGTATTAAGAAAAATTACATATCTGGAATTTTATAATGTCATGGAAAACAATGGTGATATAAGGAATGTAATTACAATGGCAATAAAAACTATAGATGATCCAAATTTTAAATGCAAAATATCAGCTGTACTAAAAATGATATGACATCATGAAATATGGGGAAAAACTGAAAATAATATCCTGTTTTATAGTATTACCATTTGAAATATAGGCATTTTAAATGAAGATGTGAGATATATAATGAAATATCAAATCACTCTCAAAGCTTAAGAAATTTCAGCTACACCTTCTATGAATACATATATAAAAGACTTAGGGAAATGATGGAATTAGGTTTTTTAAAATAGCCAATGAAAAGAATCAATAAATTATTGCAAAGTTTTACAACAGTGCTTGAATAATTAAAAATATAACAATAACTGGAAGAATACAATAGTGATACATTGATATTTAAAAAGGTGGAAAATAAAATATTAAGAATTACAGACAAATCTTCCTTTTGGCACTTCTAATTAAATATTTACTTAAGAGTCCCTATGGTACATTAGTGTCAAGCCAACCAAAAAAAAATCAAAATTCAAAATGGTTATTGCACAGATGATCATGGACAAGTATTTTGAGAAATTATAAATTGATTGATGAATGTCACTAGTCATTTTGAATGAATTTGTAGATCATGAAAAGGAATTTGATTCTATAATTATTTTTTGGTGATTAAAACTATCAAACATCATCCCATAAATCCACAATATTATTAAATTTTTGAAGATTTTTTTTGAAATGTTACACTAATGATTAGATGATATAGTGACTCTTAAGAAGATTAACATAAGTAAGGTTATGAAACAGGGTGATTTCGTTTCCAAAAGTTTTTATAGTATTCTAAAGTAAATTTTTGAATTAAAATGGAAGCAAAAGAATTAAAAGTAAATGAAAATGATTTAAATCAGTTATATTTTGCAGATAATGTTATTCAAGTTTTCTGATAAAAACCATAAAATAGGTCTAAAAATAAATACTAAAAAGTCTAACAATATTACTGATTTTATCAAAAAAGTAATAAAGATTATTAATAATGAATTGGAACTAAAGTGAAAATACTTTTGATCAGTTTATTTTTGTAGCTATGTTTGCTACATTATGTGGGCCATAATGCCAGACGCAACATAAGACTATAACTCATAATTAGATTATGTAAAAAATAAACCTAAAGATGTCCAAGTATTTATTTAAAAATTTAGGGATGTTGAGACAAAGTTTTGACTTTTAAATAAAGCCATTTCACAATTGCTACATGATATTCTTAATATGCCATCAAAGTGAGAATCAGTAAACCAATTTATGTATACATTCTTTACATATTTCATTTTAGAATAAGATGATAAGAGCATCACGAGCAGAATTTGAGCGCACTTTTGTACAGTCTTGTATTTTTTAGGCATTAATTTTCAAAATTTTGCATATGCCTTTCCTTCCCTTTTTTCTTTAAAAATAATCTCTAGATTTATATCATTTTTGAACTCGTCAAATAGCTTTGAATAATTATCCAATGCACCTAGGTTGCAGGGATTTTCTGCAAGCAATAAGCAATTCTTAACATTCCTTAAATCCTAAAATTTGCTCTTAAATTCCTTGTATAAAGCAGCTAAATAATTTGAAGTAATCATATAGTTTTTTTTTTGAGAAATGTCAATATTATCTTGTTTAACTTTTATTATGATCGGAAAATTATGCAGTATTTGGTTTTGTATTCCTCGTAATAGATGCTTAGTTACTTTTCAGAAGCAAATATTTTATTTGCTATATATTATAATGAGATGCCTATCCTTAAGTCTATATATAAAAAAATTGTTTATGTCTGTATCTGTTTGCTTTATGAGAATCAACTTATTCATTAATTAATCACCTATATTTTACTCGCATATGTGTTAAATTAAATGATTCTTAATTTTTTTCGGAATTTATTTTCAAAACACTCCAATCTATAAATAATTATTTGAAAAAGAAAAGCTTGTTATATTATAGACTTTAATTAATAAAAGTTGAATGATAATAGCCATGTATGTGAATTTTGGTAAGATTAGCAAATAAAAAATCTATATACCGAAAGCTTATTATATTTATTTTATAAAGAGTAAATGATTTATATTTTATTAATCTCCAAAAATTCTAAAACACTAATTTTAAATATGTGTATGATTATAATAATAATGTTATGTGAAATTATGAGACAAGGAAGGATAGCAGAAAAGGATAATATAGAATAAAATTTACTTACTTGCATTTTAAATATGCAGCTGATAACATCGGATGTATTTCCCGTAGAAATATACAGTTAGTGTTCGTATAACAGAATGCCTTGCTAACAGAAGTCAAATAGTAAAGGGTCAAGTACTTTTGATCCAATTTCTGCCTACATGTTGGATGATTGTCATTTGATATGCATTTGTAAGTCCTTGTCATTTTCATAAAATCCCCTTTATAAACATTACAAAATTTCAATCATAAGTATATTTCATGAAACTCATCCTTAATAAACTGCAAAATAAGAAATTTATTTCATTATAAAATAAGCCATTTGATCACTATACCAGAATTCCTTGAAAAGAATTGTTTACGACTTAAGAAACCAAATGGAACTTTTCTAGAAAATTACATCATCCTACAAGTAATAGAGACAATTGATTTAGTTTGAAGAAATCAATATCTGGATCAAATTCATCCATTAAGCATGTTCAGCTTTACTGATTACAGGATCTAGAATAAAGAACTTTTATACAATAACTTTTTTTAAAAAAAGAAACGTTGTCAGAGATAATAAAATTTCATTTATATATATATTATGCATGCATGTTTTACTTTGCTTTAGAGCTTTCGGAGATAATGGGCTTACTAGCCAGGTAAAACAATTTTAATAATATTTTATTTCTATATTTATATGCACATACAAGGAAATGGAGATGGAAGCATTCAAACGAAAATATAGCAGAATTGAATATTTTGACTAACAGAAAATACATATTTCAAGATTGTAATGTTCTTAATAAATTCAATACACAAAGTGATCTTTGATTAATGAGATGTAAAAGACGTGTTAATGCAAAACTAGAGATAAAAATTATGAAGAAAAACAATATTTACTTTTGATATTCCTAATCTTCAGAAACATTCTAATGAATTTAAATTAGGACTTGCAAATCGGTTTCAATTATTAGTAGATTTGAACATGATTCAGATTTAAATGAAATTATAGAAAAATAACTGATACACTTTTAAAAACTGCAAACAAAATAGCTGGTAGAAAAAAGTAGCAATTGACCAATAAAATTTCTAATGAGACTAGAGAATTTATGAAGAAAAAAAGGAATTTAAAGATATTTAAAAATGATGCATTAAGAAAGATCGAATATTTCGAGTTTTGTAAAATGGTGTGAAAAAGAGTTGATAATGATATAAAAAAGTATAATTATGAACTAGCAAGGAAAGCTGTAAAAGAGAATAAAAGTCTCAAGAGTGTAAAACAACATTTTGGATTGGTAAGACATTTATATCTGCAATAAGAAAAAAAGATGGAACTATTACTAAAAAGGGAGATATCATAAAATGGGTAGAAGGGTTCTATTACGAATTATATAGAATAAAGAACAAGTACCTCCTACATCTATTATATCTTGAATTGCCCAGGATTTTAAATGAAGAAGTGAGGCATGCAATTAAATTTATGAAGAAAGGAAAAAATCCAAGTAATGATGGAATTATAATCGATATATTAAAAGAAGCAGGTTAAAAAATAATTTTTTTTTTGGCAAAATTGTATACCAAATGTCTAAATGATAAAGATGTACCAATTGATTTGAAAAATGCAGTATTAATATTAATATTTAAAAAGGGGGATAAAGTAGATATTAGAAATTAGACATATCAACCTTTTATCAGTTTTATACAATTTTTTTACCAAGATAATTACAACTCATCTACAAAGAACATTGTACTTCAGCCAACCAAAAGAACAAGCTGGATTTAAAAGTGATTTTAGTACAGTAGGTCATATCCGAGTATTGAGAAAAGTTATAGAAAGGACCAATGAATACAAGACAAGTTGTCCTTATGCTTTGGATTTGTAGATTATGAAAAGGCATTTGCTTCTATAAGCTTTTCTTCAGTGATTAAAGCATTAGATTATCAAGGTTAGACCCAGGATATTGTCATATTCTGAAGAATATTTATAAAAATGCAACAGCAATAATTAGATTACATAATGATACTAGGAAGGTTAACACTGAGAAGGATGTATGACAGGGTGACTCCATATCCAAAACTTTTTACAGCAGTGCTAAAAGAGTAAAAGTAAATGGAGATTATTTAAGTTATTTAGATTTTTCAGATGATGTAATTGTTTTTGCAAATAATGCTTTAGAGCTTCAGGAAATGTTGCACAAATGTTATTAAATGAAAGTAAGACTAAAGGTAAATGTTAAAAAGTCTAAAGTTATGGTCAATGGATTTTTCAAAAGATGAAAATAAAGATTGATTATGATGATTTAGCAGTTATCAACTACAAATACCTTGGTCAGATTATTCCTACAGATGGAAACATAATGGATGAAATTAATCATAGAATTAAATGTGGTTGGTGTGCTTTTGGTAGAAATAACAATATTAAAAGGAAATATGCCTATGTGTTTGAAAAAGGTTTTTAATAAATATGTTTTACCAGTTTTTACCTATGGATCTGAGACTTGGACACTTGATAGAAGTGCAATACAGACTCCAGACCACTCAAAGAAGTATGGAGAGATGCATGTTAGGAGTAACAAGAAGAAATTGAAAACGCAATATATGGATAAGAGAATAAACAGTTGTTACCGGCATCATTGAAAGAATTAAAAGACTGAAGTGGAATTGGGCTGGACATATTGGTAGAAGAGTTTAAATATTAAACTGCATTCCAAGAGATTGTAAAAGACTCGAGCAAATTACTTATTTGTTTTACTTCAAGTTACTAAATTAAAATGTCTTTTTAAAGGAATATTAAAAAAAAAATACAACTCACTATATATGTTTATCTGTGCTTCTCTGGATATAAATAGTAGCATACATATAACCACTTCATCAACTGATGGTTTCTCTTGATGGGGACCAGTTCAGGAAAGTCATAATCAGGAAGTTATAATCCAGGGAAGTTGGTTTTGATTTAGGTTCCCTTCTGTCTTGGACTTGCAGACTTCAGGACAGAAAACCGTCTTCTCCATATTTAAATAGACTAGTAAATATAGAAGTTTCAGCTTCATGATTCAAAACTTCAGTAAATTAGAGCAGCTGCTTCCTTACATTCTTATATCTTCATGGCAGTCCTCTGTATAATTCTGCCAGTCATCTCTGCAGCTAGTTTTACTGTGGCTACTCTCTGCTACAGTTACCAACAAACTGCAAACTCTTCACAAAATATTTTAGACGTCCTTTGTAGCTAGTCATTAGCTAACTACTTCACCAAAAATATTAAGACAAGAACTGTCTTAAAAAAAATTAATATCCAAACATTGCAGCTAGCCTATTTGGCCATTGCTTCTCAAAATATCAAAACCAGACTCTTCTGGTCAGCATTTACAAAAACTGCAAGCCAAAACTAAACTGATATATTTTTTTTTTATCAGCCTTTTTATAGAATTGGTTTGGGGTGGTAACAACACATTTAATTAAAAAGTTTTTTTCTTCTTATCTTTTCAAAAAGATCACTAATCCTTTCAAATCCCTTTTAATTAAAAGCTATTTTTGAAAGCAACTTTGCAATTTTACCAAAGCTGTGATCTACATGTTTTTACTTAGATAATGAAATGCATACAGGCATTAATTAAAAAAGATATTTTATATAAGTTTTAATTAAAAGATATCAAAATTAATACCTGCTTGCTTTTAAATTTCAAAATCAGAATAATAATAATTTTTTTTAGACCTTTTTAAAAATCTTTATTTCATAATAGAATTTTATTATAAGTATGCGACTTTTTTTTTTTCCCCGCATTAAATAGTGAAGCTATAATTTTACTCTAATTTATAATAGCTTTGCTAAGCGCTTTCGAGATTTCATGTTTGAATCTCATACTCATAGCTTTGTAACTAATGATTGTTATGATTATGCAAATGCGTTTGAATTTTTAATTAGTCCATTGTTTAGAGAGAGCAAAACATGCCTCTCTTCTATTAATGGCATTGATGTCATTTGCTATATAGAAAGCTTCTTTAACTTTTCTTTTGGCGTCATTTTTTCCTGTACAAATTATTTGAGCACACATGGCCTGTAGCTGCTTGGTGGTCCCAGAATACTGAAGATCCTTCATTTTTATTTTTGACCCTATTGTAGACATACCTATGTTTATAAATTCTTGTGTTCAGGTTAGCCCGAGTCTCACCATAATATGATGCATGGCAGCCTAAGTGAGGGCATGCCATTTTATAGACCACATGAGGGACTTGATCTTTATCTGCTTTATCTTTAGCATTATTTATCAGTTGATTAGTATTGGGAGGTGTTCTGAAGCTAAATTTAAAATTGTTAGCCAATGTTTTTGCAATATTTGGTGTTACATTAGGTACAAAAGGAATTGTTAGGTATTTTGTATTGTCTTTAGGCAATTTATTCCTTAGTTTTCTATAAAATATTTTTATTTTCTGATTGATTATATTAGGTTTGAAGCCTATGTTAGTCATTTCCTTTGTATATTTGTCTATATTGTTTTTCTATCCGCAATATATTTACATAATTGGTGATTTCTAAAAAGGAACGCATTCATACCTGCCCATTTATATGTGTTGGGGGTGTTAGATTTTGGACTTGTGTAACCTCGTATGTGCAATGGTTTAATCATCATTTTATAATTCATTATTATTCATTATTTAGTAATGGCTACATGCATTTCAAAGAATATTAAGGTTAATTTCTAATTATAAATTGCATGTCACTACATCTCAATGGTTAGAACTACATTTATTTGTTAAGATAATCTTCATAGATTATAACTTACAACATAGGGTTGGCCTATAACCAGAATCATTACTTATTATGGAATGAATAGAACTTTGAATTATCTAACAATACAAATATTATAACGATTGCAGGATAATTAGAGATTCTAATCAAGCAATATAATTTCACAATAGTGAGTAGGATTTGAATAACTAAACATTATTCTATAATTATAAGGTCAAATATAGAATTAGTAATACCTCCCACTCTAAATTTAAAATATTTAATACACTTGCTATTTTGAGTGGCATTTGCATATTATAACGTGAATTGGTAAGAAATTTTAATAACTAGAAACTTATAAAGAGAATAATAGACATCACTGCTGGCACAAAAGTAAAAATTAATTACAGTTTAATAGGATGCCCGCAAGTTCACAATTTCAGAGTTTAAATAAAATTAAAAGTTTTATAGAGATCAAAATTTAATTTGAAATGCTTACTCGGATGTGTAGAATAGTTATAGCTCTAGATTTAGATCCCCTAAAGTTCTTTTAGCTCTTTGCAGTGATGGTATGGATAGAGCAGCGATCATTCTCCATAGGATAGGCAGCCTATCTTTTTAGGCACATGACATCAGCATGGCAGGTTCTTTATGGTATTTCTTCCATCATTGTAGTAGCTTGATGTTTTCAGCATGCAGGATGGAGATCACCATTCCCACACTTGGAGAACAGCAACTTCCTGCCTCTCCTACTCAGACATTTTACAGATCAAACTTGCATGGATTTGTTTTAGACAGTATTTACAAAATTTAGCAGTTGTTTACATAGAAAAGGTTGAGCTATATATATGTGCCTTCAATTAACTTAGCATACCATGCCATATAATTTTAGAAATAAAAGTAACCTGTCTTTTGTCTAATTTTCAGCAGGATGTTAACAAGAATCTACTCTTTGTTTTTACAAGATTTTAGGATGTACTATGGCAATTCTTTCTTTATCTTACTATTGAATCTATTTATATTGTGCCCTTATCTATGGGTCATAATAAGGTAGAATGGTCAATTACTAAAAAATTTTAAATTTTAAGTTATATTTGTGTGATATATAAATAATAGTAGGATAATTAGATTTTATAGTACAATTTAAAGCTGAAAATACCTGGTATATAAAAGTGTAATAGATTATTTTAAAAGAAAACAGTTAAATAAAGCTTAATTATATCCTTGCTTATGGTTGTAAAAGCTGGCCATATAAAATAATACAGCTATAAATAGTTTAAAAGTATATTAATAATTTGAATATAATATTTTAAAACTAATAAATTAAATAAATGCTATCTGTAGTGTATAATTATATTTAATAGTCAAATTTAATTGAGTATATTTTATTATAAACTTTGGAATGGTGAGAATTATATTTAGTTCTACATTTTTAAATTATTTTCCAAATTTTTTATAAAATATATCAGTTTTGGTAATTTCGACCGAGACGTAAATTAAAAATCATCTGATAAAAGTAGTAAACACGTGACTGTATATTATATACCTTCACACACACGCTTGTTAAAATAATAATAAAGTTTGTGAATTTGAAACTAGATATAATTGCCATCGATCCTTAAAGTAAAAGTTTAAATGTTAAATATTATTTTAATAATTATTTTAAAAGCTTAAATGATTTTGATAAAACTATAATTGAATTTAAAAATACTATTCTAAGTAATATTTTCAGACATTACGTCATCAATTCTTTATTTTTAAAAGTCCAATCTGTTATAAAACTAAAATGTGTAAATCTGTTTGTGCTAAAAAGACATTAACCAATCAACGGAGGTAATTTAGTAGACAAAATATAAGAATTAGACGAAGCGGGAAGGAGAAGTAATGTGAAAGTGAAAGAGAAAGTAACATACTTTTTAGCTGATAACACCGTAGCTAGAAAAGTGATATAAATTTAAAATTTTGTATTTATTTTAAAAGTTCTTTTGTAACATATAATATATTTTGACTGCCTCTATATGGATTGCTAATTTTAAAAGTTATCTTACCAGGATATTTTATTCAAGTTTAACCAAAAACTCTACAGTAAAATGGAAGTACAAGGAAAAATACCTAAAAATATTGCTATGGGAAAAATATTTGGAAAGTGCCTTAATACAGCGTTATTGATGCTCAACCAGAAACTTATTATTATCACTCAGAGAAATATAATTGGGACGCTATATGAAAACTTAAAAGAGAAGTTACTTGCCGTCAGGATAAAAATTATGACGCACAATTTTATAAGGCTACTTTAAAGTTATTTTATTCTTCTCTATGGAAAAATTTAATATGCGTTTTTATTATAAAGAAAAATTATGTAAAAATATAATGAAGAAAGAATGTTTATTTTTTAAAAAGAAACATTATAAAAATATAGTAACAGAAATTTCAAAGAAAGAAAAAAGTAATAGAAGAATATGAAAGTGCTATTAAGTGTTTTATAGAAAAGGAACCGAAAAACTTTATCTAAGAGGAATTAGAAAAATATTATAAAGTATTCATTGGAGGAAAGGCTTGATTTGAAAAAATGGAAAATTAAATTACTTAATGAAAATGGATCCATGGAAACCGGAAAATTTACTGAATATTTAAATAAAAGTACATAGAAGATGCATCGTAAAAGTCGCGCGGGAAAATATTAGCAGACAATATTAGAAGAGAACATGTAGACGTTTTTCTTTACAGGATTAACTAATATCAGAATTAATAATTGTATTCAATATTGTGAAAACCAAGGATTGTCGTCTATGAATATTTATTAAAAAGAGTAATAATTGTTTTGCCTTAAAATAGAACATTAAGTGACTGAAGAAGAAATAATATTTTTTTTTTAGCTTTAATATGAACGATTTTCAAGCAAGTTCGATAAAGAAGTACCGTAAATATAATTTAAATATTTTTTACTGATTATATTTAAAATATAAAATATTATGTGAGATTAGGGAAAACATATAAACATAAATTTAGTAATATTAAAAAATTAAATATAATAGCTTGATATAATGATAGATATATTGTGTAAAAATAAGGTGTATGTATGGGAGTCTTAGATCTACAAGAATCAATGGGATGTTGAAGCCTACAGAACGCGATCGAGAAGATAAAGATCGTCTGGTAATTTTGATATTTATTTATAATGCATAATGTATTTTTTTTTTAGATCATCTATTGATTAAGAATGATGTGTGAAAGTTGAAATTATATGTACACATTTTATACAACATTTTAAAACATATTATGAGATAGGAGTAATTCTGAATATGCATGCAATAAGTTATTTAAAGTGTATTAATAATATAATTCGACAGAACAATTGTGTGATTCTTTTGAACTTACATGTGATAAAGTATTCAGATATTTTAAAATAGTTTGTATATGATAAAATATACGAGGAAAGTAGTAAAAGATTTTCTTATAGAACAGAGGAATAGTTTTGAAATAAATGAATTTTATTATTGTTAGAAATGCAGATAGGAATTTGTCGATGTACTGTATAGAAAAATCATGAGAAATAAGATAGGATAGTGACTTGGTAGTACTAGTGTAGAGGAAACCAAGATGATGTTTTTGTTAAGAAATAGGAAAAATAAAGTATTTGGATCATAGTTAGTTTGTGTGATTTCAGTATAGTTAACTAAGTCCTATGACTGAACACATATAGTTTGGACAGTGTTTTTGCATATTTTAAAACTTTTTGATGTTATAATAAAGCTGAAGAAATAGCTTTAGCATCACTCCTATAATAGAGGTTGGTAGACAGATAAAGGTCACTCCTCTATATTTTCTTTTAATTCACTGTGCCATTATTGTCAAGGTTTATGATGAGTAATATTCTAGTTATATTTTGATCCTGTGCATCTATCCTCGCTATCCTTATTTCGTGAACCTGCATCGTCAGAGAGATATTTTCAAAGAAATAATGAATAAAATAGAATTGAAGATATGTTATCATTTATGTAAGAATAGTTTATTTGCTGGAATGTTTAGAATTGTGTAATTTTTTAAAATTGAAAGTCCAAAATATCATAAAGAGAGAAAGAATCATATAATACAGTTTAAAATTAATTCGGAAATGAATATAAGATTTTTAAAAGAGAGAAATCTAAACAAAGTTTTTTTTTAAAAGTGATAATAAAATTTGAATGTTTTAAATAATATTTTAGAAAAGAAATATTGCATATTTATTAAGAAAATAAGTCAATAATGTGTAATAAACATATATTTGTGCATGGTATGTTAATAGTTGTAATTATCATCCGAAGTAAGGCTTGAATGAATATATTAGGATTAACAAACATCGGATAATGAACAATAAAACTTAATACCGAATGTAGAAGAATGTTTTTTGAATTTGTGGGATTCCATACAACCAATATAAAACTAGAATTTTATTGTTTTGTATAATTTTTACTATGAATGTAATTTTTTTTTGTAAAAATATAATTTTAATAATAGTAGGGATACAAAGTGTTAATGATAATTATATAAGAAATACATTTTGTAACAAGCTAACTATAATAAGAAATCCAATAATAATAATACTGTATTTTCTTAAACATTTAAAGATAAGAGTTAACTAGAAAAATAAATAGAAGTTTGATTTTCATTTTTATAAACTAGGAAACTAATTTGTGATAGGAGAGTAAGGATATCCAATGTACATAATGTAAAATATTGTTATTTGTTTATGTTATTAATAAACTTTGTTGTAAATTTATTTTAAAGTTTTGTGTCTTCGTTGTTATTTCTCCACATGGATGCATGATCTCACGATACATTTATAATTGAAACAGACATATAATTTTTTGCACAAAAAGGTAAACATAAAAGTGTTATAATAATTTTGAAAATTTATTGGTATGTCAAAATTAAAAGATCATAATTTTATATTATTTATTGGTCATAAGTTGGTTGCCACAATATTAAATTAAATTATATGCTGATGTTGCCACACGTATTCTGTTGTCAGATTATTAAAATACTACCACGTACGGATTTATTTATTTCATTTCGGAAGAAATAAGATTATGTTATACTATTATTGTTATTATTATTATTTATTATTGTTAATTGCTGCGTAGTGAATTATGACATAAAATTCCCTTTTCATAGTTTACTACCGTAATTCTAAATCAGTTAGAATACAATTTATGAACCTGAGATTCTATTTCATTTTATTTATTTTCTTCATTTTTATTTAATTGAGCTAGATTATTATTATAAAGAATATTAAGATATGATTATTATTTTAATCGTAGTGAATAGAGCTTAGAAAGTCGTAAGAATACTATAAGTTAGTTATTTGATATAGTAAAAGGGGGAATAGTGTTCTTATGCCATTGAGATAGTATCATGTGGATAATATCTCAATGTAGTCTATCTCGTTCCCCGTATCGTCACTCCATGTCTCATGAAAATAGTAAATATTTGTTAATTCATTTAAAAATTGAACCGTATTCGTATTTTAAAGATTAGAGCTAGTAATCATTTTAATTAATGCTGGATATTTCATTTATTTATTTGTTAACTGAGCTAGAACCCGGAATATATATTCGTAATTTTAAACAATATATAAATTTATGGAGGACGAGCGGTGGGGGAGGATAGAATATATTTAAAAATAATTTTGTTAAAAACTATCTTTTTACTGTTGGAAATCGATAAGCATCTTTTTCTTTTAAAACATATGATTTTAATAAAACAATTTACAAAGTTCATTAAGTGTTTATATTTTGAGATGGAATATGTTTTGACAAACAACTTGTTTTAATACCTTTTTAAACATCAATTAACATGCTATTCCTGACCAGATTTGAATTGTATGAATCCTTTTACAAACTATTTTGGAAATCAATTTTACAAACTCTAACACATCATAAAATAACAAAATGTGTGTTATATATATATATCACAGTTGCATGGTTCACCCACATATATGCGATTTTAACTTTTTTTTTGAGTTAATTACAAATTAAATTTACAAAGCTATTACTTCCATCTATACACGATAACCAGATATTTGATGTTAATATATACATATATAGCTGTGATCACACAGACACCTCAATAGATGTTTCTTGGAGCACTTTTAAGATTTGAACTTGGGTACAGAGACTTGTATGTGAACCAGAGTTGATTCCCAGAGGTAACCCTGGTGAAACGAATATAGCACCACAAATATTTTATTTCAGACATAAAATATCAAAATCAACCTGCATTTTTGAAATAGTTTGTGTAAACTTTAAAAAGATATTATAAATTACTGGTAGGAATTGCGATTTCTTGGCAATTTGTTACAAAACTGAATTTGATGAGTCATCCAATGTAATAATAGAATTTAAATTCATATTAAAGTAGAAAAAAAGTCTACCTTTTTTTTTTAAGGATATCTGTCTATATGTAATTTCTGATAACATTGAATACGTATAGTGCATTTTATCATTACAGATATAATTGTCGTTACTAGATAGTAAATTATCATAAATACTACATATAGCCATTGTAAATATTTTGAAAATCAAATATATAGCGATATAAAAATAAGCAAAAGTAAAAATTAGCAACAATCTGCTGAATAACAGCAAAAAATGGATATTCACCCATAACTCCACAGCAACATAATAACAGAACTACAATATTTCATTTTCATTTTCTGTGTTAGTTTACTACAGATCTAAAAATTGCCTCAAATCAAGGTTTTTTTTTTTTTTTAGATATTCAACTAAAAATCTAACAATTGAATTATGCATAAAAAATAGACAATATGAGATTCCAAATGTTTTTTCTAAAAAATTTCAACAATAAAGCCTGCTGAATTTGAACTTCCGAGACAATATTAAAGGCTTATCAACAGATTCAAGACAACCTTATGGTCTTTGCACTCATGTGTTTCTTAATTGGAATTGGAACTTCTGATGCATGTAGATGTGACTGAATATAGACCATAAACTATATGATTGATAACATCATATCTGTATTATAATTAAAGAATTAAATAAAGCTATCTCTGATTGGAATCTCTACAGGATTTTTTATTATAATTTGTTAAAAGTTGATTAAACTACAAAAAAAAAAAAAAAAGAAGATATATTATCATGACCAATCATTTATAATTGGTGGAGGAAATAATAAATTTTCATTGATTGATAATTCAAGGAATTACTGATTTATACTCAAATCTAAAACGAGAAGTCACGAATGAATGAATAGTTATGAATAAACAAAACATATGCAATTTAATGAAAGTTATTATATTTATATAATATTGAAGAAACATGATCATGAAGGACTGCATGGAAAGTCACAAAGAGCCAAAAGTTACTCATGGACTGCTTTAGCACCATCTTAGAGATCAAAAGATAAATTGGGTTGATTTTCATAATCTCTTTTTTTTTGTTATTGCTGCAGATGTCACTTAATTTTGGCCCATCTTATTTTCTTTTTTATATCTGCATATCAAAGATCATAATGGGGGGGGGGGGTATTTAAAATTCTTATAAAATTACACTTCAAACATTGATTAAGTTTTCTCTTTTAATATTTTTTAAGCCCACATCTTAAATACAACTTATTTGACCTACAACATATAGTGTTTTCATTGCTAAAACCTTGTAAAGATATGCTATTCTAACTTTAAACTTCTTTTTATAATCTACTCTAAAGTAGGTTGTAGATAACTGTTTAAATACAGTATCGGAATTTTCCAAAGCTTTATTTCAGAAATGCTTATATACAGTGTGTCCCAGTGAAAAGATGTCTGGCTGTCTCTTCAAGCTGTCTATAATGCTATGTCTGGATCACATGTTACAACATGAAATGTGCCAATGTGTTTCGTACTTTCATAGATTAATGTTCTACACAAAATCTTGCAAACCATTTGAAACATTTTTGCAACTCATGGCTTCACTGCATATACAGTTTAAATTGTTTCAAACATTTTAGTATCAGTTTTGGCCAATTTAAAACTAAATTTAATGTTAGTGCATTGCTCCTTTCTGGATTAAGTTAAAAAATGCATTTTTATATTTATGTGGTAATTCATGATCCAAACTTGCATTGAATAGATAAATTATGTCACTAAATAATGTCTTAATTTAGAAATGGTGCCACAAGCAGTTTGGAAATATAGTCATCTTTCCATTGGAACATGTTATCAAGAGTCATATAGTGTAATTGGCTTATGAATCTCACTATTTACTTTCAATCCTTTTCATCCCATACTTGGTAGATACTTTATAAACTTTACTGTAGTTGAATCAAGAACTACAAGTCTCTGCTTACAAAAATTAAATTTTGTCATTTGAATGGAACTGTTATGCTCAACTGCCATGTGAATTTCTTAAGCACTGTACCATAGGATTATTTTAATAGTTAACATCTTACTGCATGCTAGCTTTGTCAATAGTTTTCATTTAATATAAATCAATTGGGACAAGGTTTATTCAGAAAATCAAATAATTTGGGTAATAAGAATATCAAGATTACGTGAAAGAAAATACAATTAAAATTATCTATATTTTGAAATATTAATAGATAATAGATAATTTAGGTTTGTAAATGATTAACATAGTTTAAAGAAATTATGTAGTGTCTTCAATCTTTGTTATGTTTAGGATGCATTCCAAAAGTTGAGCACCTTTAAAATGAGATACTTGAATAATATTATATAAAATAAAATGAGTGAAAATAAATGTTTCATTGAATAACTTATTAAATTATATGATTTTTTTTTTTTTTACAAGTGTAAAGAAATTATAGTTTTTTAGATTTACAGATAATAATTTTATTATAGTATTATCCTGTCTATAACTTTCTTTTAAAGAAAGAACACTTATGTATATTAATCCTTTTTTCTTTATGGACTATATGATAATATTGTACATAAAGTTTGTATTTAAAATTCAAGCTTATTAAGAATTAAAATAAACATTTTTCACACTTTTCAAAATCAATTTTTTTGCTGTGTATACCTTTGAATAATTCTAAAAATATTCATTTTTCTTTTTTTAAATTAATGTAATTCTTATAAAAAGGTAAAAGTTGAAATTCAAGATTTTATAATACACTAAGCAAGCTTTGGGCGGACCGCTGCTAGAATTATTGTTAAATTAATTAAGCAGTTGAAAACTATGCCTATATATGGAAGTAATTTATTATGCAAATGAAATGTGGCATGTAAATATTCCATTTTTTTACCGATGGAATTCATGAACCCTTTCTGTTGATTACATTTGGATCCTTTGCAATTGCCCAACCCTCCTTATATTTTCTTTTTCTATCATCTCTTTTAGCACAAATCATCCTCCAATTAGTGGGACTGAGGGTATGATCCATAGCGAGCTTGTGATCAAGGAAAATTGATTTATATTTTTTATTCTGGTTTTGCTCTGTTGTGCAAGTATGTATGCTGGATGATTCTTGTAGATCTATTCGTCTGAGATTCACTAATACACAGGATTACAAAAATGGGGCACTGCATGTAATTTTATAAATAACTTGAGGGATGTGCTTAGTGCATTATAAAATCTTGAATTTCTAACTTTTACTTTTTTGTAATCCTGGATTATGATGAGTTTATAAGAAAATCTTTGAATAGTGATTGGAGACAAAAAGTACAGGAATCATTATTTCAGCATAACAACCAGTATATTAAGAGTAAATATATTAATAATTTTTATTAATCATTCATTAGACTAGAGATTGTTCACTTAATGAATAATATTTCTGTAATGTAATTTTCACACCACTCTTGTGCATGGTAGGAACTGATTTCTTCTTTTAATACTTTGTAGAGCTATAATCATAAACATACGACCAAAGACATGGAAAAGATGTATGATCCCCAAGAAGTACATTTCAAACTGAACCAGCACTCATCAGTTGTTCCAGATCACAATCTCTTACACATTGTTCAGTGTATATTGATCGACAATTACTACAATTTAATTGATTAGTATCAAACTTATTGCTTTCACAATTTTGATTCAGACTTTATCATCATCAACCATTATCAATCCACTGCAGGATGAAGGTCTCTCCAAGTTCAATCCATCTTTTCCTATCTTTAGCTTCTCTTCTCCACATCACCCCTGCACACTTTCTTATTTCATCCATCCATCTCACGTGGTCTCTTTCTGGGTCTTGGAATCCAGTTTAAAATTTCAATTGTCCATCTATTATCATCTCTTTTAGCAATATATCCAGCCCAACTCCACTTCAGTCTTTTAATTTTTTCAATGAGGTCAGTAACACCTGTTTGTTCTCTTTCCCATACATTGCATTTTCGATCTCTTCTTGTTATTCCCAACATGCATCTCTCCATACTTCTTTGAGTGGTCTGAAGTCTCTGTATTGCTCTTCTATTAAGTGTCCAAGTCTCTGCTCCGTAAGTAAGAACTGGCAACTTTATAGAAGTGTATATATTAATATTATTATTTTTTTTTTAGTCATTCATTAGAGTTGAGATTATTCACTCAATGAATAATATATCTGTAATGTAATTTTCACTAAACTACTTACACAAGGTAGAGACTGTTTTCTATCTGCTTTTAATACCTTGCGGCCAGGTATAATCATAAACATGTGACCAATGATATGTGAAAAAGATGCACATTTCATGCTAAACCAAAGATACTTGTAAGGGATTGTGATCTGGCCTATCTGGTTCAGCACAGAATATGCATTTTGGGAATCAGATCTTTTTCACGTCTTTGGTTATGTCTTTATGATTACACACCTCCACAAAGTATTAAAAGTTGGATATAAGCCAGTCCCTACCTTGCATGAGAATGGTGTAATGAAATTACACTATAGACATTAAACATTATAGTTTTGAAATTGGCAGTGGTTTATATAATTGAAGATTTGGATGGCATATATATATTGTAACCGGACCACCATATAACCCTTTTATTACTTCAGTTGTAACAATTTCCTGATGAGCATGTTGCAGGAAGGAACTATCAATTGGCATTACCCAATGCAGATGTTAACCCCCCCCCCCTACAACAATATTTCCTGCTCATCAGAGGATGTAGCACCATAGAGGCTGGAAGCATCTAGACATTTATATGTTTGGTTTTCCAAACGGCACCACTAGAGTTCCATCTCACTACAACCTGACTTACCTAGGTCTAGTTATGCCAGACGTAGCTCAGGAGGCATGAGATTCTCATGAACAAATGCAATGACTGATGAGTGATGCAATAAAAACAAAATAGAATTGAACAACTGGATAACTAAGATTAATTTTAAGTAACAATAAATTTATTTAACAAATTAATTTGCAAGTTCTTCTAATAAAGTTCCTTCATATCCATGTGAAGATTCATTGTTTTATTCATTTCTGGTCCATTGGGTTTCTTTGGTATACTTCAGTATGACTTAAAGAATGTAACTTGTTGAGAGTATAATAAAGTCCTTTCATAGTTCTTTTAACAACTTACATCTTTAATTACATAATTAATTCACAGAGAGGAATGTGTCAAATTGAGATAACAGAGAGAGTAATGAAGACAACTGATAGCATCTGATACAGAGTTCCACTTAATTTAACAAATATTTTGTTTGCAGTCCACTGTGTATCTTGGTATACATCCAATAATAGTACAATAGGAATTAGAGAATGCAAGTTCTTTAACAATTTACCTTTGGTGTCTCATTCAGAGTTCCAGTTAACCTTAAGTTATTTTATTTGCAGTCCATTAGTATTTCATTAAATTTATTAAATCCAGTAATGTGGTTTAAATTACTCCCACAAAATCAATATTCAGGTAAGCATTAAGCATTTGTAATTTTACATTAATATGCAGATAAGCATCTAGAGTCCATATAATATTTCATTACATTTAACTAATGTGGTTTAAATTACTCCCACAAAATCAACATTCAGGTAAGCATTAAGCATTTGTAATTTTACATTAATATGCAGATAAGCATTTAGAGTCCATATAGTATTCCATTACATTTAACTAATGTGGTTTAAATTACTCCCACAAAATCAATATTCAGGTAAGCATTAAGCATTTTCATTTATACTTTATCACGAATAAGTGATTTTCATAACTTTAGTTTCATTCATAATTTTCCAGGAACAAATGTATTTTCATGCAGCTACATTTATTAATAATTATTTTTTTTATATTTATAATAAAGATGTTTGGTTTGTCTTTTAGAACATATATAATTTTAGTTTAAGAAATACGTTTTGTCTTGTCTTCCCCTTGTGACCTGAACGGCCATTTTGAATTCACAGAAAAAATTACAGGACATACAATTTTAAATGAAATGTCTAATTTATTACAATAAATAACAAATATATATACATTTTTAGAAAGTGCAAATATGAAAGAATGTAATGAAGCTGATAAGATAGTCATTACCACAAAAAAATAATTAAAGAAAGGAGATTTTTCACATTTTATATATCTTTATTTTTACATTGGTTCACAAACTCTCAATTTTGAAAGATATAGCCTAAAATGACAATTTCATAGACAGCTTCATCACATTCGTCATAAAATGCAGAAAAAATAATATATAACATGACCTACCTGAGTTACAGATTGTTGGTGTAATGTGGCAAAGGTGACCATTTCAATTTCTTTTTTCTGCTTGACACTCTATGTGTTCTATTTTTGCAAGCAGTTGTTTTCTAGGCCCTCTATGCGGGATATCTATTAGAAATGCAAGGTTTTAGTGAGGATCAAAAAAAATAACAGTAATAACTTTAGTAAATTCTAAGTTATGGGGGTAAAAAATAATGACTATATTATTGAAAAATCAGGGGTGGGGCTAGATAAATTATGCATTATTTCATGGCAGATCATAATTGCCAAATATGCAAATAAATAATTTAAAAATTTGTTTCTAAAATAAAATGAATAACAACATAGTAAATAAAATAAAATAAATAATCAAAAGGAATTACAAGCAATTATTATATATGAGTGGGAGATGATGATGACTGTTGATTCAGCATTGTGAGGTATTTATTTTTTTCACCTTGTTAGTTTCACAGAACAGAGTGGATAGTTTGAAGACAGTTTGCAAATTGTTGAAAATATAAATGCATGAGCAAAATCAATTTCAAAATAACTGATGATGATGATGTGGAGCAACTGGTAAGGGTGAGCTAAATTATGCATTATTACATAGCAAACCATAATAGCAAAGTATGCTATCAAATGAATAAAAAGTTATCTATAATGAAACGAATAAAAATGTAGTAAATTCTAAGTTATGCATGTAAAAAATAATTACTACATTATTGGAATATCATGAGGGTAAGAGTGAGCTAAATTATGCATTATTACATAGCAAACCATAATAGCAAAGTATGCGATCAAATGAATAAAAGTTATCTGCAAAGTATGCTATAAAATGAATAAAAAGTTATCTACAATGAAATGAATAAAAACGTAGTAAATTCTAAGTTATGCATGTAAAAAATAATTACTACATTATTGGAATATCATGAGGGTAAGAGTGAGCTAAATTATGCATTATTACATAGCAAACCATAATAGCAAAGTATGCTATCAAATAAATAAAAAGTTATCTATAACGAAACGAATAAAAATGTAGTAAATTCTAAGTTATGCATGTAAAAAATAATTACTACATTATTGGAATATCATGAGGGTAAGAGTGAGCTAAATTATGCATTATTACATAGCAAACCATAATAGCAAAGTATGCTATCAAATGAATAAAAAGTTATCTGCAAAGTATGCTATAAAATGAATAAAAAGTTATCTACAATGAAATGAATAAAAACGTAGTAAATTCTAAGTTATGCATGTAAAAAATAATTACTACATTATTGGAATATCATGAGGGTAAGAGTGAGTTAAATTATGCATTATTATATAGCAAACCATAATAGCAAAGTATGCTATAAAATGAATAAAAACTTATCTACAATGAAATGTATAAAAACAGTAAATAAAATAAAATAAATAACCCAAAGGAATTACAAGCAATTATTATATATTAGTGGGAGATGATGATGATGAATGTTGAATACTTACAGGTAATGGGGAATACGAAACCTCAAAATCAAACACATCAACAGAAAAGTTCGTTATAAACGTAATTACGTTTAGCGGCGAAAATAATTGTTTTGTCCGTATATTTTTTTTATCGGTTGATAAAATCTAGAAAGATAAAAAAAATTACAAAATTTTAATAATGTACTTTACAAAAATTGCTATAAAAAATCTAATTTTCATCGCACAGAAAAAATTTTTAGACGTACAAAAAGATAGAAAAATGGCGGAGAGAAAGAAAAAAAAAGCGTAACTGTGACGTATACGGTTTGCACGCTATTGCGGTCGAAATTGTAAACTTTTTTTAATGCGTAAACAGGCGGTTTTCGGTCTCAAAGGGTTAAAAAACATATATCGAATATTTTTATAAAATCATTACCTCCATTTATCCAGTTGTCGCTTCAAAAAGGGGTCATCGCATTTCAGCTGAATGACATTATTTCCTTTCTATGATGTCTATCCAGGCAAATCTAGAAAAATCATGGCTTAGAATGAAGAGGTACAGCTGTTACGTTAGCCCTCCATTATGTTTTCGTTAATAATGTTTTCTTTTTCCATTATTAACAGTGGTTGTTAAAGTTATATTCCACGGTGACAAAAGTCAGAGTTGAGTAACACTTAAATAAGAATTTTAACTTTTTAATTCTTCACTTTTCTTACTATCTTTTTCTCAAAAAAAAATCTTTAAACATACACTTTAAAAATCCAATCTAATCTGCCTCTGAACTTCCAACTTGACTATTTATATCTCATTCTTGGACTGATTAAACAGCCTTTCCCTCCAGCTCATTGGCTATTCTTTTTAGTAGTAGAAGACCGTTTTTAATTATCTGACTATGTGTTTTCGAATTCCAATTAATTTTACATTTCTTTGCCTAAAGGCATTGGCTTAACACCTAAGTTATTTTGCCTTACAAATTATTTTTCTGCAATACAAAATAAACTTATCTTTTTTTAATGTTTAAATATATTTTTTTCTTTTTTACTTTATTGATTTCCTTTTTTTTTTTTGATTGATGAATTTTAATAAAGAAAGATTTAAGTATTTGTTGTGTCTTTTTTTATTTTTTATTTGACCAAATTAACTTTCTTTTTTCATTGCTGTCAATTTTCATGATTCCTTTGTTTCTTTAAATTTTTAGTTTTCCTCAACCATTATTAAGTCTTTTCTTTTCTAACAACAAATCATGCCAGTATTTTTAAATGGGGGGGGGGGAATCTTTTGAATATATATGCATGGAACAGTATACCTGTTTCAATATATATATATTTAAATATTAAGTAAAAATCATATGGAATCTATTAAAATATAGACTTTGTAGAAATTTATAGAAACTTCAGAATTTTATCTTCAAGTGATTGAAAGTATGACAAATCTTTTTCTTTTTTGTTAGGGTGAATTCTATTTTAGTGATCTGCTAGTTTTGGTGATTTCATAGCATCCTTGCTTTTTTGCATATGAGGACATTGGTAAATGTTTGTTTGATAATGAGGACAAATCCTAGATTCAAATAGTCCAAGCTGTACTGTCTGCATTTCTTTTTTGGTTCAGTTATATTATCATAATAAATAAAAAACTTTTATTAACAAACAATTTTGACAGCCTCTGTGATAAAAAACAAACAAACAATACAATATGTACTTATTGAAATAGAAGATTTTTGTTCAAACTTGAATAAATAAACTCTGATTTTCTTTTTTTATAGTACTGCTTTTCAATAAATTATATTCAAAGTTCAAATCACAAATAAGTACATGTCAAATCAAACAAATCAATTTATAATGTTTTATGAAAGTATGGTCATACAAGACTGATAGATTCTGCTGATAACGAATAGCATCTCATCCCACCCTGAACAAGTGTGGACGGACATGCAATAGTTTTTCATGTCTGCACTTGCTTTGATATGTTCGATAAGACAATGCACAGACATATTTGTGCTACATGTTTTTCATGCATTTTTACACGTGACTCTTTTAATGATACATTTTATCTTTTCATTCACAAGTTTGGTATGTAATGTGTTTTTATCAAAAAAATGTTTTTTTGTATTATTTTACTTCTTAATTAGATACCTATTGGAATCATAGATATTTGGAAGTAACAAACAGATAGCAATAGTAAGGGGGCCCAATAGTAAGGGGGTCTATTTTTGCTGTCATCAAGCCCAAATTTTTTTATTGAAACTATTGACCCCTAGAAAGTTCAAATTGAACCCAGGGGGTCAATTCGACCACTTTGGGAAATCTTGGCTTAAATGATAAAGACGTATCAGATGATAGGAAAAATGTATTAGTGGTACTGATGTTTGATAAAGGTGATAAGGAAGATAGTAGAAATTATAGATCTATCAGTTCTGTACAAAATCTTTTTTTATTAAGATAATTAAAATGTCTACAGCAAACTTTGGATCTTAATCCATCAAAAGAACCTGTTGGATTTAAAAGTGATATTAGCACAATGAATCATATTTAGGTATTAAGGGAAATTTTATAAAGGACCAATGAATATAGGTTGCCATTATGCTTTGGATTTTTAGATTATGAAAAGGCATTTGATTCTATAAGCATTTCTTCAGTGATTAAAGCATTGGATCATTGAAGTATAGACCCAGCATATTATCTTCTAAAGAATATTTATCAAAATCCAACTGCAATGAAGATTAACATTGATGGATATACAACAGGGTTATTCCATATCTCCAACATGTTTTACAGCAGTTTTACAAGCAGTATTTTGTAGATTGGAAAACAATGGAATCAAAATAAAGGATTATTTAAATCACTAATTTTTGCAGTTGCTTTAGGACTTCCAAGAAATGTTCTAAGAGTTAAGAAATGTTCTAAGAGTTATCAAATGAAAGTAAGAAAGCAGGACTAAAGGTAAATGCTAAAAAAATTAAAACAATGTTAAATGCCTTTTTCCAGAAGAAAATAAATATTGATAAGATTGATAATGATGAATTAGAAGTTAATAATTACAAATACCTTGTAGTTAAAACTCTCTATACGTATAAAAAATGGTGATCATGTGATGTTTATTAGCCATATACCTTGGTCAGATTCTTAATACAGATGGAAACTTAATAGATGAAATTAATTATATAATTAAATTTGGATGGAATAAGGTAGGAATAATCCTAAAAGATAATATGTTGAGGTGTTTGAAAAGGAAAGTTTTGAATAAATGTCTTTTACCAGTTCTTATTTATGGATGTGTGACTTGGATACATAATAAAAAAAAAAAAAAACACTTTCAGAACACTCAATGAAATATGGAAAAATAAATGTCAGTATAACAAGGAGGATAGAAAGGGAAATCCATGTATTAGAGAACAAATGAATATTATTGACATTGTTTAAATAATTAAGAGACTAAATTAGAGCTGAGTTGAACATATTTCTAAAAAAGATGATAATAAATGGGCAAGTGAAGTCTTAAATTGGATCCCAAGAGATTGTAAGACTTGTAAAGGAACCACACGTGAGATGAATGGATGAAATAAGGAAGTTTAACTGATATGATATGGAAAAGGAAGATTAGACATAGGAGAAACTGAATTAAACTTGGATAGACCATCATGAAATGAATTGATGATAATGGTTGAAAATGATGATGATATTATTTAGGAGCTTTGAGGCATTCTCTATTAAGTTCATTGAGAGACAAGATATTCGACAATATATATAACATCCAATTTTTTGCATAAAAAGATTAGTAATGGGTATTTCAGTGCTTGATTTATATATTTTATCTTTTTAATATAATTAATTATATAGTTGTAATTATTCATAATATAAGTTTATAATATATATTTTTATTAAGTTTATTTATTTTTTTAGTTCTTTACTAGTAGCAGCATGTGAGCGGCGGAGTATTTTGATGTTTGATCCACTTAATAGGAAATTAGTCCAATCTGTCGACAAGGCTCATGATGACTGTGTCAACTGTGTCAAGTAAATATTTTTTCTTTAATTAATTTGATTATTTTATGCTTGTATGTGTATTATGTATATGAGTGTGCATTTTTCAGAAGATGAAAATAAATACCATCGAAAGTATGAAAGTTCATAACGAAAGTAAAAGATTAGGAATGATAATTAGACAAAGTTATATAATGGATTAGTACTCTAAATACAAGGCACGTTTTTCACTGATGATGAAACTGTAGCAGTAATCTAAATCGATTGGCAAAGGGATAGGTTATTCTGTTGTAAAGTTAGTTTTTTGAAAGATGGAACAAAAAGAGGAGAAAGATTAAGAGGTGGAATTGAAAGGATAAGCTGGAAGAATAAGTTTAGAAATAATGAAACATTAAAAAGACTAAGTGAAAAAATAATTTATATTAAGAAAAAAGGAAAAATTTATTTTGCATGTGCATAGAAGTAAAGGAATTATTGAGGAAATATTAAAAGGGATTATAGAGGATAATAATAAGAAAGAAGAAAAAGAATAATTATCAACATTTGAAGAATAGAAGAGGCCTAGGACAGTGGTGGCAAACCCTTTTATGTGTGCATGTCAAAAATTTCAAAAAATATTTATTGAGTGATTGGGTATCATATAGTTATTAAATCAAAATATAAACAGCTTAATTATTGCATATTTTTAAAAGTTTATAAAATAACAAATTAATAATAACAATATTAATTTATTTAATTTCAAATTTCATAGCTTTACAAAATTCTTAATAATAATAATAATAATTAAAATTTATAAATAAGCTAAATATAAGTTAATGATATTTATTTATCTTCCATTATAATACCATCAAGAACATATCTCATTTATACATTGAGTTGACTGCAATTTGCAACATCAGTTGGTTTCATCCAGCTGAAGAGAGATTTTCCAAGAGACTAGCCCTGATATCTGCAATAAGTTGGTCCAAAATGTCCAAACTCAAATCATCAATTCGGTTCTGAATAACATTATTTGATAATGGCAGTAATTTAATCTTGTTTGAGGCTTCTTTTCCCAGAACAATTATTGCCATTTCTAATGCATGTAATTTTACCACCTCTTCTGCAATTATATGGGGCTTATTGGATTTGGGTTAATTTATATGCCATGTAGTATGAAGCCATAAGCAGTGGTTTGACAGAAGATATAAAACCTAATTTTGGAAAGATTGTTTGAGAATTAAAGCAGACCCTTTTAGCTTTCAATGATTCAACATCATGGCATGCAACACCATGCCGGTTATTGAAGTATTCCAGCAGCTTACATGGCTTCATATTTGCATTTGAAAAGACAGCATCACAAAGTATGCACATGGGTTTTTGCAGATTCTCAGTTGTTCCAATGCAAGTGAAACCAATTTGCCCATAATCATTATTTCATTTCCTTTTCTTTGACATAATAAAGGGTTAATTAATAATTTAAAAATTACAATCTGAAAAAAAAAGGATAAAATTAATTAGAAGAAAAATAAATAACAAACATTAAATACAATCATTGTTTATTAGAGATACAAGAGAAATGAGCACTGCACAAACTCAGAATCAATAATGCAGTGACTACCATAGAATCATGCATGGGTTTACATGCATGGGTTTATATATCCTTCAAAACATTCTAGAACATTCTCGAGTATACATCACATGATATCATTGATTAATTCTTAATATTTCTGGAAGTTTCTCGAGTTACGATCACATGAATACATTACACAAATAAATATTAAGAAATAAAAATCAAACATAATTCTTGAATATATAGGATAGTACTCTTAATATAAACAAAAAAACAAATATTATCTCGCATGCTGTGGAATGACATTTTGCACCCGGTTGGGAAACCCTGAGCACCCTTAATATAAACAAAAAAACAAATATTATCTCGCATGCTGTGGAATGACATTTTGCACCCGGTTGGGAATCCCTAAGTACCCTTAATATAAACAAAAAAAAACAAATATTATCTCGCATGCTGTGGAATGACATTTTGCACCCGGTTGGGAAACCCTGAGTACCCTTAATATAAACAAAAAAAACAAATTTTATCTCGCATGCTGTGGAATGACATTTTGCACCCGGTTGGGAAACCCTAAGTACCCTTAATATAAACAAAAAAAAAACAAATATCTCGCATGCTGTGGAATGACATTTTGCACCCGGTTGGGAAACCCTGAGTACCCTTAATATAAACAAAAAAACAAATGTTATCTCGCATGCCGTGGAATGACATTTTGCACCCGGTTGGGAAACCCTAAGTACCCTTAATATAAACAAAAAACAAATATTATCTTGCCTGCTGTGGAATGACATTTTGCACCCAGTTGGGAAACCCTGAGTACCCTTAATATAAACAAAAAAACAAATATCTCGCATGCTGTGGAATGACATTTTGCACCCAGTTGGGAAACCCTGAATACCCTTAATATAAACAAAAAAACAAATATCTCACATGCTGTGGAATGACATTTTGCACCCGGTTGGGAAACCCTGAGTACCCTTAATATAAACAAAAAAAAACAAATATTATCTCGCATGCTGTGGAATGACATTTTGCACCCGGTTGGGAAACCCTGAGTACCCTTAATATAAACAAAAAAACAAATATTATCTCGCATGCTGTGGAATGACATTTTGCACCCGGTTGGGAAACCCTGAGTACCCTTAATATAAACAAAAAAACAAATATTATCTCGCATGCTGTGGAATGACATTTTGCACCCGGTTGGGAAACCCTGAGTACCCTTAATATAAACAAAAAAACAAATATTATCTCGCATGCTGTGGAATGACATTTTGCACCCGGTTGGGAAACTCTGCTGTATGCAGATAGAATCATGTTTGTTGAAAATGATCGATGGGAAAATACAAAGGAACCATATAATTTATATTATCATTTATTTAACCTTTAAACCGCTAATTATATTATTGGTTGTATGAGGTAAAAATCAAATCTTTTAATTGGCCAACTCACAAACTGAAGACAAAGCCTATTGTTAAAACATATTCGCCTATAATATTAAATTCAACTCAGATATGTTTATAAAAAGTATATTACTAATTTTTCAGGTTATGAAAGTGAACGAAAGTTCTTTCAAAAATAAATTGCTATTTATTTATTATAAAATATTCAATTTCGGCAAATTTAAAAGCGAACAGATAAACAAAAAAATGCTGACGTAAATGCTTTTTTTCAATTTTACGTTATGGAAAAGTAAAGATTTCTTTTTGCTAAATCTTAAATATTTTTACTAAAATCTTCAATATTTTTTGAAAATAATTTTGTTTTTTTAGTATACCCTGTGAAAATGATTTTAATTTCCCAGAATATACTTTTTTTAAACCTTAAATCACATTTGAAATGAAAATCTCAGCGTTTTTCTTTATTTTCTTTGATCAGGCGGTTTCTTTGTTCTTTCCAGCCAATCAGAATGTCTTTTTCGGCTGAGAGCCGATCACCGACAAGCTTTTTTTTTTGTTTAGCTTTAAATGCGGTTTTATTGATTTTTTACTTGTAAAATAATTCAGAAGAGGGCACCATCTTACAGAACTTTTAAAAACCTAATCAATACCTGTCAAACGAATATCCTAGCATTAAAAATAACGGAATTAGAGTGACGTCAACTGTTGACGAGAGGCCTTGTAAGAGGCGGGAAAAGGATTAAAGCATTAATGTCAATAATATTGTTTATTTATACATTTATTACTTTTATAATTCAACTAGCTGACAATCTTAACTAGGACTTATATTTGCGATAGAGCTTATATTATAAGCATTCTGAAAAATCATGCTAGAGCTTATTCTCTGGTTAAGTTCTATTTTCGGGGAAACATGGTAAGCTCTGCTGTCATGCAGCAATATTTGATCAGTGTCATTGGTAATTTGTCATCACATTCTACTGTTTAATACAACTTTTTAAAGATAAAACAGTAAAAAAGTAAAAATGTCTGAAACAGTTCACTTTATTTATAATTAATGAACTTTTATGCTATGATATTAAAAAAAAGGCATTATATCAGGGTTTCCTTTATTTTGTTGATATAGAAATGTAAACAAAGGTTGAATCCAAATGTGCACTCATTAGTTAAATTATTTTTAAACATTCACTGTATTAAGCAGTTATTTTAATAAGGTAATTTAAATGAATTTTAATCTGTGTTGAATGAAAAAATTATGATCAACAATTGATTGTAATTCAACCAAAATTTTTCAAAATCTTTAGAACATTTGTCTTAAATTATTTATTGTAATTTATGTTAAATAAATTATATTAATAATTTTTGATTTGCAAATTCAAAAAACGTTTTAATCAAAACAATATATGCATCATAGTATGGCAATAATCATGGATAATTGATTTTCATTATTTTTTTATTATATAAATGATAAAATGACTAGCTATTGATTATGGTCATAAACTTTTTATAGAGTTTGTCTCATTCTCTCTATTCTTTGGGTTGTAAATATATGAAGCAATAGACAGTAAGTTTATTTCACTAAAAAATTCTCTAAATATTATTTATGACCGGAGAGTTTTTAATGTACAATAAATTCTTAATTCATTGTTTCCACATATTTTGTCGTTATTTAATGCCAGAATTAGCTTTATATAGTTAATGTTACTTTTTCCTTAGACACATCATTATTTTGAATTGTCTTTTTATTGCATTGATCAATGACAAATCAAGGTCCAGATGTAAGTGTATTCTAACATGGATATTTAAATAAAAAATTTTGAACTATGTGAAGACTTGATAAACATTGTTGATAGTAATGTTTCATCAGAATACAGTTTATTCATTTAAGCAGTTTTGTTTATTTTGGAGGCATTATAGTTTCATTGTTAAATCATTTCTTATTCCTGTTATTATTTACAGTATTGTATTCTTGGTAAATGTTCCAACCTTGTATGGGTGATTGAAAATAGAAAAGAGAGAGAAATATTTTGGTGCTTTGAAAAATCATATTTTGAATTGAGGCTTTGTAAAGTCTAATAAAATAAGATTGTTATGATTATAAATATAGTATCTGAATCAGTATAATTAATATTATAATATTAATCCTAATTTTTTCAACAGGTGATTATTTTGATATTAAAATTATATATATTCAAACATTTATTCTGCAAGTAAAAGAGAAATGAAATGATTGAATTGCAAAATCTGATTGACATTTAAAGCAACAGTAAAGATTGTACTTTATTTAAACAGTGAATAATAATCATTAAATTTTCTTAGCTACATATTTAATAATGATTTCCTAGTATTCTCATTTACTCAAATGTTCTCCATTCTCTTGGAAAAATTATGGATTAAAGTTTCACTCTTAATATATTTAATCCACTCCATATAGTAGCACCACTCAGTGCAAGCCAGAGAAATCAATGGATGAAAGAAAGTTTATGTATAAAATCCCCATCTAGTGCCTAGTTATCCAATGTTCCCAGACTAGTTTTTAGCTTGTGGCTTTCATCAGTGTGGAGTCTTGGATCTGAGAGCACTGCACTTAGACCTTAGAATCTGATGTAACCCTCCAGCAGCCACCTTTTATCTTTTTTGTTAACTATAAAGCTTTTTTTTTTTTTTACAACGCCCCCCCCCCCCCCCCCCCACCCCCTCTTCCCGCCCCGCCCCCCCGGCAACAACGCAAGACTAACTATAAAGTTTGAGTCCAAAATGAAAATAATAATGTTTTCAATTCAACCTCATTTACTTAAATAGTCATATAGATCTGAACTCAATTAGGCATCTATATATTTTGATGTCTTTGGATTTTTAATATATTGGGCAGGATTGGTATTAAACCACTAAACATCACATGAACATCATTGTTTATGCTTACACAAGCTGTTAACACAAAGGGAAAATTTTTCATGCATTAGCATCACTCTGTGCAAGCCAGAGTTAACTAAAAAGATAAAAGATGGCTGCTGGAGGGGTGCATTAGATCCTAAGATTTAGATGTAGTGCTCCCAGATCCAAGGCTCCTCACTGATGAAAGCCACAAGCTAGAAATTAGTCTAGGAATATTGGATGAGTAGGCATTAAATGGAAATTTTATGTATAAACCTTCTTGCATCCATTGATTATTCTGGCTTGCACTGAGTGGTGCTACTGTATGGAGAGTTTATCTCTGTGTTAACAGATTGTGTAAGAATAAAGAATGGTGATCATGTGATAATTCAATCCATTTTGATTATTTTTTTCAATATATATTTCTGAAATAAATAATTTGTAATACACCTGGGTCTCGTTTTATGCGGTAGATAGGTTCCTCAGAAAACGCGCACAAAAGAAATCGCACAAAAATAGACTTAACTTATCTTGAAAAATGGGGGATACGTACTGTAATTTTCCAAAAATTGCATAAAAGTAAAGCAACAACATAAAATTACTTTAAAATTCTCATAAAAAAAAATAAATAAATAAAATATGACTAATAAAAAATTTCAAATTTGAAAAAAATTGATACAAGACAAACTTTTTTTACTTTTTTTATTAACTACAGTATTTAATTTTATTCAAAACAATATATTTTTATGCATAATTTACATTTTTTTCATACATGTACGGTATTTCAATTATTATCGTTATTTGAGACATCAGATTCATCATGATGTGATGTGAGGTACTATAGCTTCTCCTAAATGAAGTCAACAACTAAAATGTTTTCCAATCGCTATTGATCCTTCTCATTTCACTAAGCAATCTAAAATTGAAATTTTTGTTTCCAAAGAAATTCATTTTCTTGGGTGTTTTTTTTCTCTCCGTTAGAGTAAACTAAAAGTTTACAATAAGAACTTAGACTTAAGATAATAAAAAGACACCGACTCACCACTGTTGGGCAAAATTTAATTAAAACTAACAATTAAAAATTAAATTCTTATTTTTGTCTTTAATTTTCAATTCCATTTAAAAATCAAATTTCATCGTTTCACATCAATCACCTCGTTATGTAATTTTTAAATTGTTAACTACAATTAAAAATCAGATTTTAATTGCCAAATTTAATTGTGTCACCGCTGTTACTCACCTTTTAAAAATAAACTTGCGGACACTAAATGATTAATTAATTACGTACTCTTTTTATAAAAAGCAAAAATAGAACGTGATTTAAAATGCAAAAACAACAACAAACATAGTATTTTTCATCTATAACGTTTGAACAGATTTACATTATAGTCTTGTAAAATTTAATGTGTGTATATAAAATGGGGAAATTCTGATTTTAAGTGAATTATGAACTTCTTTATTATATAAAATCTATTACAGTACTATTAGAAAGCGCTGAAAATATTGAAATTATTAGATGGAAGTGGAACTCCGATAATGCGCTATTACTTTAAATATGACGTGAGTGCGCAAAATTTATAATATTTAAAGTAATAGTGCATTATCGGAGCTCGACTTCTGATTTAATAATTTTTATTGCATAAAAGAAAACCGCATACAAAGATATTAAGAAGAATCATGAATCGCATAACTTCAAAATCGCATTAAATAAATCCGCATAAAACGAGACCCGGGTGTAGTAATTTTTTATATTTTTTCTGATTCTAAAATATTTTAAAAAAACAATTTTTCTGATAATTTGCATCTTGAAAAATTGTGTATTAGTGTGGTAATAATAAGTTCATTAAACTATGATTAAAGTAGGAATATATTTTTTTTATGAAAAGCCATTTCTTATCAAAACAATTACAAATAAAAGGTATGTTAGAATCTCTCAGTAATAGCAGAATGGGGATTTGACTACCGCTAAATGAATTTTGTCAATTAGAGAATTAAGTATTTTTGTTCAATTAATAAATTCATATATTGTTAAACAAACATTATTATTATACAGAATGAAAATTATTTTGTCATAATATTATTTTATTATTATAGTTATATTCATTAATCATTTTCTTAGTATAATTACTTAGGTACGCATAAACAAAATTAAAAAGAAATTTAAAATTCCAATAATGTTACAGTAAAATAACTGCTAGCAGTTCCATATTTGCATAATTTTTTCTAGGATAATGAAAATGTGATGTAAGATGTTATTATAAAGGGTTTATTAAAATTGATGAGATATTGAGCAAAACAGGCAAAACTCACTATACGTATTGCCACACACAGCAAGCTAGAGTAATCCCTGGATGCTAGAAGGCTGGTGCATAAAATCCCCATCTAGTGCCTACTCATCTAATATAGGCACTAGATGAGGATTTTATGCACAAGCCTTCTGGCTTCCATTGATTATTCTAGTTTGCTGTGTGTGGCAATATGTATATTGAGTTTTGCCTGTTTTAACAACAGTTATAAGCAAGCATAAGAAATGGTGATCATGTGATATTGAGCAAGTTATAAGTAATGGGACTCAAATGCTGTTGAAATACTTTTTCCAGTTTTATATTTTTTATTCTGGTTTAAGCTTACGCAATTGCATTATTCTCTTTGCATTACTATGCATTAAATATAAATAATTATCAAGAAAATAACAAAAAAAAATTTACGGAGAAAGCAGAAGTATAAAACAGCTTAAAATCTACTTTATAATATTTTTACAAAAATTTAGATTGATTGAAATTTTTCATGGGTAAAATATAACTGCTTTTTAAGTCTGCACTTTCAAACATTTAAGCACTCAATATCCACTTAAATTTTCATTGGCTGTTATTTCCTGAAAGTTATTAATAGACTATTAACATATACATAGAATGAGGGGAAGAAAAATATAGTTGATAAGCGAGATAAGTTTGTTTTGATGCCAGAAATAAATATTCATCTCTTTAGTATTGTATATAGTTGTACACAAATGTATTGAATACCCACTTAATGAACGTTCGAACCATCTTTGAACAAATGTTTTGTTTTATGTATTTGGTCTTTAATTTAAATAGTCTCTATAGCTCTATAACTTAATTTAGTTTTTAAATATTTGATGCTATTTGGAACTCAAGAAATAAATGATCAATAAAAAATGAAGTGTTCGCATTCCTGAATTTACTGTTACAAGCGTATATTAAATAAAATCAAGAAAATAATATATTTTGCAATAAAAATTAATTTATTTACCAAAAAAATTATAAATTATTTCAAAATATATATCTATAATAATTAAAAAATATATACAAATGCAAATCCATAATAACCAAAATTTCAAAAATAAAAGCATTCACTGTAAATCTATTAAATAAAAACAAGCACAAAATGTATTTTAAAATAAAATAAAGTTAAAGGTAGTCTGCACACAAAATGAATATAGCAAAACTCACTATACGTATTGCCACACACAGCAAGCTAGAGTAATCAATGGATGCTAGAAGGCTTGTGCATAAAATCCCCATCTAGTGCCTACTCATCCAATATTCCCAGATTAGTTTCTGGCTTGTGTCCTTCATCATTCAGGCCTTGGATCTGAGAACACTGCACCTAGATCTTAGGATCTAATGCAACCCTCCAGCAACCACCTTTTATCTCCACTTAACTACAAAAGTTATACACAAGCATAAGAGGTGGTGGTCATGATGTTTATTGGCTTAAAAAAATAATATAGCTCATACACAAAATGGGTATTAAATAAAACAAGATAGTCCAGCAATAGATCAGTGCAAAAATAATGAAGCATGAAACTTATGACTGACTTTAATTTGAGAAATGTTTATTTTTAGCTGTGTATATTTTGCGACATATACACTCTTCATTACCCCCCAAATAAATTGCATTTTTGATCAGACTTGCATTTGATTTGTTATGGATTTCTTTTGCTTAAAACATTAATTGCCATAAGCTTTGTTTTACTTTCATTTATTTAATACACCTTTTGCACCTACTTGTATTTAATAGAATTTCATGAATGGTTTTATTTTTGAAATTTCATTTTTTATGAATTTGCAGTTCTGCATACATTTCTTTATTATTGATATATTATTTTTATTGCAGAGTATGTTATTTTTTTTTGATTTTATTTAATATATATTTGTAGCAATCAATTCAAGAATAAATGTTTTATTATTATTTAGGTATTTTTTGATCATTGGTAAAGATTATGCAGCTCCATCGAATGGGTGTTTTAGTATCAGAACTTAGCTCTAGTTTTTCAACAACTTTCACGTTAGTACAGGTTGATTATTAGTAAGGAATTATAAAAGAAGCATCAAAAAATGTTATTTAATTATTATTGAACTTTAAAAAAAATCTACTTATCAGATATCTTTATAATAAAAATCAAATCATTTTTTGATGTTCAGGAATTTGAGGACTGGAAGTGGCAGAACTGAAATTGATTTGAAGATCTTTGGAGCGACACTTTACGAATTCTGAGTAGTAAAACTATTTGATTATTTATTTAATATAATAATGATACATTTATCTATTGTAAATCCGAAATAATTTTCATGGACTGTTTACCTATGTTTTTGATTTACTAAATAGACTGTATTAGCACATATGGCAGGGATGATATATAATTCCTGAACCTTGCAGTACTGTTAGTTCTGTGAAAAAAATTGATGCCCACAAATTGGACCGAACTTTGAAGAATCCTGCAATATGCCAAATTTATTGATATGCTACTTCTCTGTAAATATTATATTATTTAATTTGTTCTAATCCATAATTATTATTAAATCATTACATTTTATATTAGTAACCATTTTGTTTAATAATAATTATAATTCCATTATTTTGTTATTAATTTTAATGACAAAGTAAAATAAGGTTAGGTTTTGTAAGTAATTTTACCAACTTACCGTTAAATGTTTTAAATGTAAGTAAAACACAATTTTAAACACAAATAAATATATATACTTCTATCTCAATTCTTGGTCTTTTTTTTTTTCCCACAGGTTTTTAGATTCTCGTATTTTTGCTACATGTTCAGATGACCACACAGTAGCTTTGTGGGATATACGATTTCTAAAGAGTAAAATGCGATCTTTAGAAGGACATTCTAACTGGGTAAAAAATGTTGAATATGCATCTAATGCAGAATTACTTGTGACATCAGGTTTTGATGGCAGCATTTATACTTGGAATATTAACAAGTAAATTCTTTTTAATAATTAAAAATAGCTGTTTTTTTTTTATAATAAAAAAATAAATGAAATATGATTGAAAATATAAATTTACTTTTTTATTATAATGATAAAACTATTGTTAATTTTAGATAAAAATATGATATCTGGATTGAATTGAATGTTGAGGCTATTGCAAATTGCTCATTAGTGTTGAATTCGTAAACTGAATTTAGTTTAAATTATGCATTGAACTTGAAAATCTCACCTATCGTATCTTACTGTAATAATGATTATCAGTTATAAATCTAAAACAATTTTTATAATGAGCTATTTCTTATTTTCAGAAACAAATATTAATCATTCTTTCATAAAGGGAATTTTATCTCTTAAGCAGAATCTGTATTCATTCTGGTTTTTTTGCTTTAAATTGAAACATTTATTTAGTAAAGATAAAATTTACAAATATGAATATTACCCCAAACATAAACTGTTATGCAGAGATTACTGATTCATTTTACAAACATTATTCATCTCCAGCATGTTAATGTTATGCCTAAATTTTTAGGTTAACAAAGTGTTATATAAAACAAACTCTATCAATGCATTTAGCACAAATTAACATACTGTATACAAGAAATTGTTAAATGTAGTTTCCCAATGATTACAACTTAAATAAAAAATGTTCAGTATTATTTCTTAATATAATAATCTGTCTGTCTGGCAGTCATAATATAGTTAGAGACACAAAAATATCTATAACACATGATATTACATCTTCTGGTGTTGATTGTATATTTAGAATGTTTAAAAACGACCAGTTTTATATACCCATAGCCATGAATGTTACAGTGCGAACTTATGCATAAACGCACTTTGTGCTAAAGACTGATATCAGTTAACCATGGAGATATTATTTTATTAAAAGTCACTGAATATAAATATTGAAGATAATCATTGAACACATTCATAGATATGTATTATCATGTCATAACTACTCTGAAGTCGTCAAGCATTGTTAGCCGAGAGGTCAGCATAGCTGCCTTGCAAGCACGCAGTTGGTTGCAGACGGTTGTTGCGGGTTCGCCTCCCGGACGATGCTATGACATGGGGGGGAAAAAAAAACTACTCTAAAGTCTTCCAGCATATCTTGCATTTTAAGAAATTAATTCTTCAAAACCATTTTCAATAAATCTTAAACAATATTTATTGCATATGCAGATAATAGTCAGTTGCAGCTTTATCTTCTGCATTGTGACTATTTTTATAGAACCAATGTACTGTGTAATAATCTAATTATATATCAACTTTATGAGGTAACACAAATCTGTTGCCTTTATCATCTTTAAAACAAATATTCTCATATTTAAAAAATGTAATAAATTTCACTATTTTTTACTTTCATGATCTATTAGCAAGAACTGTGACAATAATTGATTAAAGTATTTGTTTTTTTATAATATTGTCTTATTAGATCTATTATCCAAAGCATCTTCAAGATCTGTACTCATTCCATTTGGGCATTGTAACAACTGCTACTGACAAAATATTGGTCTAACTGTAATAATAAAATCTGAGAGCTTGTAAGATTCATTCCCAATAAATTAACATTATTACTATTCATCATATCGTGTAATACCATACCTTGTTTATATGTAAAGAACGACAATTTTTTCTTTAATTTTTTTCATTAATTTATTTTTTAAACACTTTAACATAGGAAGAGTAACAAATTGTTGTAGTAATGCTTTATTATAAGAATTGTTTTTCTTAATTGTTCTTTAGAATTTTCAAATATAAATGTCATATGCTAAAGTTTAAGAGTGTACATTATCGTATTAAATTTTTTCGTAGAATGGTTCATCTTAAAATGTCACAGTATTTGGCAACATTTATAATATAAAATTTTAATCCCGATTCAAACTTAACTGATTCTTTGCATAACTAATGATGAAATATACACATGGCTAATTATAATACATATATTTTGTCATCAGGTAGTAATCTTGATGTAGTTTATAGTTATCCTGTTTATCTACTTGAAGTTGGAGAAAATTATGCATATTTTTACTTTTTAATTTATTTGTTTTATGTGGTTGTTAATTTGATAGATTACTTCTGGAAAAGAAAAACAGATACCTTTAAAAGTCTATATATATACACATATACTTAGTACATTATATACTAAAAAAGATTTATGGAGATATAAATGATTCTTTTTTTAATTAACTAATTCTGACATCATATAGGGAATAAAAAGGAGACATTATCTTTTAAAATAAGTTATTAATTATTGATATCAAAATGAATAGAATTCAACAATATAAATTATATTAGGACCAATATTACAAACAAAGTATCTTTTGTAATGAAATATAATATTAATATAAAGTAAAATAATTGCTAAAAAAGTATAATAATAATAGTTAAAAATAAAAATAAATGCCCATTGATAACATTTTTATTTTTAAATGAATTGGATCTTTTTTTTTTTATATTTCAATTTACAGTACATCAGTTTTTGCAAAAGCTAATAAAAATTAATAATTTTACATACTATCCATGGAATAAAAGTCATAATTAAAACATAATTTTTTTTGATTGTTGATTACAAATTAATAATAATTGAATGGGATGCAGTTTATATGATTCTTTTTTATCTTAATGTTTCGTATAAATAAATACAGTATGGAAGTACAAATAAAGGATCTAAAGTATTTCAGTAGAGGAATCTTGGTTAATGTAAACAATCAATTAATATATACCGCTTCAAAATCATTTTGACTTCCAAACATTAATAATAAGATTTAGCAAATTCTTTACTTGAAGTACATTGAGTATAAACAACAGCTTTTATTGAGCAATCCAAATGAATTTAGCATTGTTTAAATTTTCTCTAAAGTTGCATTAAGTTTCCTATAAGAAAAACAGCTGAATTTCATGTTAATGTTCATTGCCATTTTTTAGTCTCAAGTTAACTTATTTAGTGTCATTTGATTAATCTTTTTTGAATTTGCATTACTAAGATAAGGATTTAAGGATTGTGGATTTTTTGTTTTTCATGTGACTTCTGCATCTTTTTTCTGCAGAATTGCAAGGAATATTAGCGAACTAAACAATGCTATATTAATTAAAACAAAATCATAAATGTCTGCCGAAACAGGAAGTATTTTAGTCCATAATTTTATGTTGGAAATGGGATAAAGAGTAACATCAATCCTCTCAAGAGTTAGTAATCTGTTTAAGATTTTATAACAAAATAGAGTACAGAAGTAATAGTTGAATGGTAAAACAATATTATATATCTATTTAGTGTGTGTTGGCTATTTAAGATACTTGCAGCATCATATTTGAATCAATGCATGTTTAGCTATTCATCATGGAGCAGTGCATTAATATTAAATTTTGTTTTAAATTGGACAAAATTGCTACTAAAACATTTGAAATGATTCAAACTGTGTGTGGCATTGAAGTCATGAGTCACAAAAATGTTTCATGTGGTTTTCAAAATTTGGGGTGGCAGGGAGAGCATTGGGGGTGATCCACAAAAATACTAAACATACTGTCACATTTTATATCATAGCACGCACTTGATGCAGACATACTAGGGTGTTACAATTTTTGAGGTGAACAGTTAAACTATGTGCTATGTAACACATATATTGATTTAGAGATCACCCTGCAGTCAGGTTGGAAAGATAATCGTTCTTTTTTCACTGGGATAATAATTAAGTCTCAAAATTTATATCCCCACTTTAGTTGATTATTAAATAATGGCAAACATATTTGTAATTGATTTTTTTAAAATGCAGATAGAATTTTATATTTGCATCATAAAAGAAAATTGTTTAGATTAAACTTCTCTGAATATGATTTGTGCTTAATTATATAAGTAAGTTAAGAAAATCAATTCAACAAAGTTCTTTCAGAAATGCACTGCATCCCTTCAATGTCATGATTTTAGTAGTCATAATCAGTAGTCAGCATTACCCCCTTATTGGAAGTACCAATATAAATAGATAATTCAGGTTAGTTTTAATAGCCGCTATTTTCTGTTTAATTATGCTGAGATTTAACTATATCCAGAGAACTGAAATATTTGATCTAGAAACCATCCATTTATCCAATGTATTCATTTTAACTGAACTCAGCTACCTTAAAATATTTAATTCAATAATAAAAAAAACATTTATTGCTAGCAAATTTATAAGAAATTTGAACACAGGAAGTGACATACCTAAAACCACAATCCATGGATCTTGAGTTCCAAAGTCTGCTACTTCATTAGGCCAAGCAGGATGTTTAATTCAATTACTTCTGGATACAAATTCCTAAATAATTTTTTAATGAATCATTATCTGCATATGAGAGTATTCAACACAAAAAATTGCATCACGTGATCTAAAATACTTTATAATTGAAGCTTAATTACTAATTGATGCTTTTTTTTTTTTAGCCAAAAAGAATGTAATCAATAAATATTGGAGACTGAAATGGCATCCCTTGTTAAAGTAGTCTCAACCTTATAAAATCTCTTTGTAATAATTGGAAAACATTTTTTGCATTAATTAAAGTCCCAGCATTTAGACTGTCTTGTTTCATTTTTTTCTTTATTTATATATTGGTAAGAGTTTAATAAAAGCATTACAGTTTTTAGTTATACTCATAGTGGGCCATGCTATTAATATATATATATATAATCCATATAAAAAGAATATAAAAATACTTCTTTATGTTGTTATTTTAAAATATAAAAAGTTTATTATAAGATATATAAAATATCTATATATACAACAAAAAACATGAAAATAACAAATTTTCAATAAAAAAGCTTTTTTCGATACATATAATTTGTATCCTTTTCAATATGTCTACTCACGATTACCGTAAAACATACATATAGCGACATCTATTTATAATACAACCAACAAAAAACAATTATTATCATCAATTATTTCATGAATACATACAATACAATATAAAAAATAAAAAATCTAAAAATATATAAAAATATATTCCTTCATTAATTATAGTAAATTCATATATACTCAAAAACACACAAAACATTAAAATATTAACATCCTTCTTATTTATCTATCCAATCATCTAATTTTAGCCAATTATTAGTCAAATTAATTGAACCCTTATAAATGTTCATACAATTATTACTATTATTTTTAATATAACTAGTTTCATATACTTTTCGCCTATTAACATTTTTCAAGTAATTTAATGCTAGTATATTTTTAGTACAATCTATTTTATGACCATATTCTAAATAATGTATAAACAAAGCAGATTTATCATCTCTCCTATTTATTGCAGCGTTATGTTCTTTAGCTCTTATTTCTAATTGTTTACTTGTATGTCCATAGTATACTCTTTTACAAATTCCACATATAATTTTATAAACCATACCTTTCTTATATTTTAAATCATTTAATATTTTATAGTTACCTATTAAGTTATCTAAATCTTTACTGTTTGCCCAACCTATATTTGTATCTTTTTTACTATTTACATAATTTTTTAATAATGCATTATATATTTTAGGATGATATGAAATTTTTATCCATTTATTATCAGATTTGTTATTTCTATTATATTTATTTTTATAAAAAATATTATCTATACATTTACTTTTATAACCATACTTAATATATAAATTTTTAAATTGCTCTTTATGTAATTTAGCTATATTTCCATATGTATTATATTTGTCGTTTTTAATTGTGAAATTTTTAATAACTGCCATTTTTTGGGTCCATGCTTGTTGTGAATCGACAGCAATTATTTTCCTCATATTATCTTTTTTTATAAAATGATTTAATACAATTTTTTTATTATCATCTAAACTAAGCTCTATGTCTAAATATTTTATTTTTTGTTTAATTTCTGAAATTGTAAATTTTATATTATATATATTTTTATTAAAATCATTATACATATTATTTATTATTCTTTTATTACCAATTATTAGAGTATCATCCACATAACGAAAATAATGTGTTATATCCATATTAATCAATTTATTTTTAACTATATTAATCTCTAACTCATATATATATATATATTAAATCCATAGAAAAATAATACAATTAGATATAGTTAACTTCAGTACAATTACATCATTATTAAAAACAATCACTACTTCTTACTGCTACTTTTTTATTATTATAGAATATTATATATTGAAATTTTAAGTATTCAATAATTTTTGGATTTGTACTATGGTGCATTTTGGTTTCTCTTAGCACATATTCATGGGATTTATATAAGTTTTATTATGTTTTATTCAAAATATTTAAGCTTTTGTATTATACAGCAACTTGGGTTGTTCTATTCATTAGATTGTAATTATTTTACCCTATTGTTATAATGTTTTTATTCATGGGATTTATATAAGTTTTATTATGTTTTATTCAAAATATTTAAGCTTTTGTATTATACAGCAACTTGGGTTGTTCTATTCATTAGATTGTAATTATTTTACCCTATTGTTATAATGTTTTTCTTTATACATCTTAATGCTGTCATTATTAAAAAACACTGTCACCAATTTGAGTAATGTTCACATCGAACCATTTTTATAAAATCTGTGTCATAGATTTCCTAGCAATTCAAAATCCTGTTTTTTCTGACACATTATAACTGCAATGATCATGAATGTAATAATAATAATGAATTTTTTTCATTATCATCTGGCACACTTCCTGTGTCTTTATTGTTATCATATTATCCTTCATTCTTTATTGATCAACTAATAGTCAAGATCACAATAGATGGTCCTAGAGCCCGTGTAATACTTAAATCTATATTGCATGAAGCTGCATGTGTCAATGATCCTACAGATAAAAATTATATAGCATAGTTGGTATTATAACTAAAATTTTTGTCTAAAGTCACCCACAATGGATATTACTAATTATCATTAGATATTTTTCAGCGCCATCTAGTGGGCAATGTTCACAATAGATTATTCTGAATATATATAAGTTGCCCAGAACTAGCTGTGCGACTGTAGACATAAAAGTCTTTATTATTCAGAGTTGTGATAGAGCCCTCTGCTTTATACTGTTCTCAATAGACATATATAAGATTTTTTTTTTTTTAGAAGGATCTTTAGTTTCATAGTCTATTTTCTCTACATTTAAATAATTAATGAATCCAATATTTAAAGGAGATGACATTTTTACTTGCTCTTTATATATTGTCTTTTTTATTCCTACTTTGCAATTATTATATGACTTTCTTTATTAAGATTAGTTGTACATAGCTAATTTATCTATAATTCTAAACTGTTATACCTCCTACAAAATGTCTCATCACATTTTTTCTTAAAAAAATTGATTTTATTACAACTTCATTTAATACTTCATAGTTAGATTTGTTATTTTTGCAATCAATATTGAGAGCTTTCATGAGATAGCCTCTGGTTGATTCTTGTGCTATCATTTACATTTTCTTTAAAATTACTTTTACTATTATTAACTACTTTTTCATTATTACTGATATTATTCTATTAGAAACAATCAGCTAGGAGTTTAATCAAGAAACTGCTTTATTCAAATCTTGATGTCTGTAGCAAATTCATTAACATTTTGTAGCTCTTCCAATCTTCCAATTTTTTTTAACTATTCACATTAACATTAATTTTTTTTGTTATGTTTGCCATATTTTTGATTTTCAACCAATAATGCTTAACAAAATCTATATCTGTTTTCAGACTACAATTATACAGCGTAAAAGATGTTCATTCTTTCCATAGAATAAATATATAAGGATTTTTATCTTGGCTATCAATAAAAAAACTCATTTTAAAAATGTATATAATTTGTTATATTGAACTGGCAAATAGATAATTCAAATATAACCAATATTAACTAAATAGTCATACATATCAGGCATAAAAAACGAAATAAAATCAGATCTATAGTGAACTCTTTATTCATAATCATGTTTGTCTCATTGTCATTTAAAGTATATTTGTATTATTAAAAGAATTTAAAAGAGTCTAAACCTGCTTTGTTTTTGAAAGTGCAAGATTGGCTCAGGAATGTTGGAGATACATTATTATAAACAGATTAATAGTGTAAAGAAATTTATATCAAAGTTCAGTATCTAGTGTGGATAAGAGCAGAACTTGGTCTTATTAGCTGAAAATAGTATTGAAGGCATATAGATTTTATGCATACACCGAGTGTCCCTGTGAAAAAATATCTGATTCTCTCTCCACACATTCTGCACCACCATATCTGCATCAATGTATGTGTTATATAGCGATTTAGTACAATTATTCACTACCATAATTTTAAGGCACTAGCCTTTTGGGATATGAATTATGACAATGTGTGTCATACTTTTATGGATTGACTTCAATGCTCTCTTCATTATTATGAAATCTTGCAAACTATTTTAAAATGTTTTTGTGATTCTTGTCATCATTGCCATAAAAGCAGTTTGAATAATTTCATGTGGTTTAGAAATAGATTTATCGCATTCCATCATGAACTAAGGTGTATAATACCATATGCTATTTCATGTTGTAACTCATGATCCAGATATGCCATCACCTTAAAATTATTGCCGTGAATAATTAAACTATATTGCTACATAACAAATGCGGTGATTCAGAGATGGTATATTGCAGGCAGCTTGGCAAGAGAACCAATCATTAGTCTCTTTTTCACTGAGGCAAAGGATATATACACATACATTTTTAAAAGATAAAACAATATGTAATAGTATTTTTTAACATTACTGTAGAAAGCATTAGGCCAATCCACATATAATAGTAAAATATTAAAGTTGGCCAATCTTTTGACCAAAGAAGTGCAAATAAGACTATGAGTTGTTGTTTTTTTTTTGCATTATAAAGCTATATGGTATCCAAGTTCAGAAAATATAAATATAATCTACCATAACAACAATGATGAATAAATTTAAAAAAAAAAAAAAGAAATTGAAAGAAATGTGCAAAGAGCCCTTGAAAAATAAAACTTCCAAATATAATGAGATATATAAATAAAAGAACTATGTCATAAAATGCTGTAAAAGATAAGGAAATTTCAGATATAAAATATTTGTAAAGAAAAAAATAATACCTAGAAGAAATTACAAACAAATTTTCTATTGAAAAGAAAATGGAGGCAATTATGTCACTTAAAATTGTAAAATAGTTTAAAGCACAAAACTCATGCAAAATTTTTGTCATGAATCAAATGACTAAACAAATTATTCAAGCAATTAAAAGAAATAAAATACTATTTGGTAAGGAGCAAGAGTCGAGTATGGATTCTAAGTGGGAAAAAAAAATTCTTTATGAATGAGTGTTTTTGAGAAAATATAAGGATTTACAAATTAATCTATTTGAAAGACTGTGCTATTGTGCAAACTACATTTTTAAGATTATTTAAAGATTGTCGTTAAAAGAAATATTGTCCTAGATACAACATATTATCTTTCACATATTTATATACACACACAAATTTTGTCTCAATGAAAAGATAACAGATTTTTTTTTTATTTCCAAATTGTCTATAGCACCATCTCTGAATCAATGCATTTATTATGTAACAGTATAGTTCAGGTATTCACCACAAAAATTTTAACACCCTAGCATATCTGGATCATGAATTACAACATGAAATGTGACTTTGATACAAACTTAACTTATGGTGGAACAGCATGCTAACATTGCATTTTGTTTTAAATTGAGTAAAACTGCTACTGAAACATGTGAAAGGATTCCAAATGTATGTGGCAGTGAAGCCATGAGTTATAAGAATATTATCAAGTGGTTTGCAAGATTTCGTGATGGCAAGGAAAGCATTAGAGATGATCAGTGAATGCAAGAAACAAACTACCACATTTCACATTGTAATTGATGGTCTTACTATGCTAGCACTTTAAAATGTTTGTGGTGAATAGCTAAACTATGTTACTACACAACACATTCATTGATTCAAAAATGGTGCTGCAAGAAGCTCAGAGAGAGAAGCAGTCATTTTTCACTAGGCACACTGTGTGTATTGATAGTAAATTGTTTACATTTCCTTTCTGAGATTTTTTATTTTATTTTGTCCGCATGTTTACAGTCATGAAAATATGAGATATATGTATGTGTGTGTATATATATAATATATATAGATGAATGAGTGTATGTTAATAGTGCAAAAATATATAAATATTTCTTTATGTGTTCTCAATTTAGATATAAAGAAAAAGGTGTGGAATATCAAAGAGTCTTTCATACCAATGGTTTAATGCGCACTAAACTTACACCTGATGGATCTAAATTAATTCTTTCCACAACCGGTGGATATCTAGTTTTAATTCATGATCTTGATCTTACTTCTTTGGCTAATGATTGGAAAGATTTTAAGCCAAATACATATCGATTAATGCAGTTAAGCAATACTAGAATTTCTATTGCTTTTAAATATAACCATCTGTTCAATGCTTCTCGAAATCGTGTGGAACTAATTTCTGATTTTCCTCAAGGTAATGATGCTGAAGTAATTGCTTCTTTACAAGTTCATCCTCAAGGATGGTGTGTTCTGTCAAGAAACACAAGCAGTGATGAAAATTCAGAGGTATTTTTTTACATAATTATTAATAAAATGCATGAATGTGTATGAGTTAGACTAATATATAAATAGTTAAGGCTTTACTTCTTTAGCATTTGAAATCAATTAATATATATATGTGCTCTGCGCACAGATAATGAAGCTATTAAACGTAAGTAAAATTATCAAAAGTTACTGCCAAGCGCTTTCGGGACAGTTTATAGTCCCATATTCATGGCTACTTGTGTTTGGTTAAGAACTGTAATATTAATGCAAATTTATGCAAATTCATATGAAGATGCTATATAGACCATTTTTGAGACAGAACTAAAACAAAACTTGAAGGCAATTCAATTTTCATTGAGCATGAGAGAGCCACTGGCCATGCCTTTCTACCCACTACAGCCAGTGTCATTTGCTCTGAAATAAACAATATTAAACGCAAAGTCAGGGAAGCTTACTACATAGTAAACGACCCAGCAGCGATCAATAGAAGAGAGGCCTGCTTTTCTCTGTCTCGAAAATGGTCTATGTAGCATCTTCATATGAATTTTCATAAATTTGTATTAATATTACAGTTCTTAACCAAACACAAGTAGCCATGAATATGGGGCTATAAACTGTCCCGAAAGTGCTTGGCGGTAACTTTTGATAATTTTACTTACATTTAATAGCTTTATCATCTGTGTGCAGAGCACATATGTATATTAACTAATATATAAAGTATAATATAAACATTTATGGTTGCTGAAAATAGCTTAGAATTTAAATAGAAGAATGAAACAGAATGCATACACTGCAATGTAAATTATGAAGCTGTAGTTTCATATCTAGTGTTTGTCTGAAAGTTTGTGATGATGGCATTTTTACTTGTAATTATATATTGGTCTATTTCCATCATCTACATTTGACAGAATAGCCTAGTTGTCCAAAGCATCACCTTCAAGTCCTATCACTGGTTAGCCAGCCACAACATCTAAAGAAGAGAGAATAATATGGACTCAAAATATTGTCTTATATTATTAACAGTTGAATATATTTGAAAAATTTAAATAAGGTTTTATGTTTCTGTAAAAATATTTAACAATTAATTCTAGTTGATGAAAATAGTCCAATATATTATTATAAATTTCATTTCTACTTTACTAGCATTAATATTATTTGGAAATCCACCATGATATCATTTATTTTTAGAACATAAATATGTTTTTCTCTAATGAGATGTTTTGTATATAAAATAATATTTCATTTGTTAAATTATTATTATTCATTTAATTTATTCATCTTATAACAACTGATATTAGAAAATAATTTATAATCTTATAAGATTTACTAAATATTCCATTTATTAATCATTTAATGAATTATTTGAATACAAGTGTAATGTATATACTGAACTTTAGATATAATTAGAGGGGATTTAAACACAGACTTTCAAGCTCAAGATTGCTTCAGCTATCTACTCTATACTCATGATCACATACATGTGAAAAAGATAAGTGATCTCCAATATAAATATTGCATGCTGGACCAGCACTCATCAGTTTGTCCAGATCATCATCTTCCACACACATATATGTAATCACTGCTGAATTTTGCTCACCCCTTTTGTGTGTATTTAAATGGATGTATTAAGGTCATACATATGAGGGGTCAACTCAGCAAGGATATGATAACAATCTTGGCATCAATAAGAGCTTTCAATATTCCATCATCAAATTTTCAATTATATGGATGGCTGAAGAGTTGCAGGGTGGAGAATATTGAAGCCTGTCTTTTAAAGTTTGAAGATTTGCTATCTCAATATAAACCAAGCACTATTATATATTCTAACCAATCAAAAGAAGGAGAAGCAGCTAATATAACATTATAATGAGGCTAAATAATATATATATACGGCTAACTAACAATATATATGGTTATGAATGTATGAGAGACTCCTAATATTATGAAAACTAATAATATATTCGGCTAAGCTCAGTGGTTGGTTAGGTATCTTTTACTTTTTGCTACAGAGACATGCATTAAAATAAAAGGAATTCTTGAAGCAATAATAAATGCATTACTCATAAAGTAAATAAATAAAGTAGGAAGAGGAAAAATTTCACTCATTCCTATGCAACACTTTTAAAACATACATTTCCCTCCATCTAAATACATTCTCTGAGCAATAAATATTTTACACTTAAAGTAACATCTAATAGAGTATGTCTTTTCTTTAATATCTTGTATAGCAAATATTTATCACCAAATTTATTGACATGATCTGATCTACTCTACTCTTGTAGAGTGAAATATAATGCACTTTTCTAATAGTATAATATACCATACAAGTTTCTTAGGCCTCATCACCCACTTTTGGATTATAATACAGACAAATGGATTAATAATTAATGAAATAATAAATAATGATTTCAGGTTCTTGTTAACTTTGGCGAATATGCTGTTGTATTGTGTTGCTAACAAATGAATGGCATCCTAGTAGACTATAGGAGATATACACTTCTCTTATAAGCTAATGTATCCTAATACATTATAATAATAATAATATTTAAACTAGTCAGGATATTGGATGAGTAGGCATTAGATAGGGATTTTATGCACAAGCCTTCTGGCATCCATTGATTACTCTGGCTTGCACTTGGTGGCACTACTGTATGGAGAGTTTTGCCTTTTTTAATAACAGTTATGAGCAAACATAAGAAATGGTGATCATGTGACATTTGGTTGTTTAATACTAATAATTACACAAAGAAGTTTTTAATCTGCTTAACAATTGCACAAAATAAAATATATAAAATTTAGAAAGGATCATAGTCTTTTATCCAGGATGTCACTTGAAATAATAGAAAGACAGAGTACCTTTTATTTCTTTTTACTACCCACCAACAACATAATTAAAATAATTAAGTTTAGTTATTGTATTTTTTATTAATAAGATAAATGAAATAATGTGCAGTCTGAAAAATGGATTAAGTAATCCCAAGCAAGATTACATAAATATTCATTTCTTTTAATCACAATCCCAGCTTTGGAATTGAAACATTTATGGAATTTTTTTATTCTTTTTAAACATCGAGATTTTGGCTCTGCATGAGAATTGATCATCTGATTCACCAAGATTTCTGTTATAATTAAGAATTCAGGACACAAGAAATCACATATAGAAAAATAAAAACTAGATTTAAATAATAACAAATACATTTATTAACATACTAGATACAATACAAATTTATTTACAATATCAAAGCAAAAGTTATTTACCAAACGTAGGCACTGTTGTCACAATAGATAAAACAGAATTGCCTCGCTAACAAACTATTTATTAGAGTTTTAGAACATTTGGATGAGTTATTAAGAATACATTCAATTAAGGTAAATAGTTTCAATGTTTAGGTAATTTATTTTTAATCTGTTCTAACTAAATCATCCTATTAAACAAACGTTTAATAATAATAAATAAGAAAAATAGCTTAAACTAGGAGCTAAGCAATACAATTTATGAAATATATACCTTTTCCAGGTAACAACTCGCAATACCTTTATTAACAATATTGAAACACATTACAGATTAAAATAACTTTAATCTGAACTCCTCTATGACTGATTTTGAACTAGTAAACTTGTATGATAATAATGATTATTATATTCAAACAAATAAGTTAATTATTTTCTAGCACTATTTTATTTTTTGAATAAAATAATAAAATGTATGGAACATTTATCAGAAGCCATTTACACACATATTATAATAAATATTTAACCTTAAAATGTCTTACTCATCCATCGGCGAATTACTCTCAGATGGTGATGAAAATGGCATTGTGTATGTGCATTTCCTATTATGCTATGTACCAAAAATAAGTATTTAGAATTAATAATACATTATTGGCTTGCTTGTTAACTACTGGGAAGGCACAGCAGCACAATACAGACACTGTTTCACTTAACAAAAGCACTACATTTAATTAATTGCACCTTGAAGAACTAAGTACTTCAACATCTATCCTATCATTGCCATATCATTCTTAAAAAGCACAAATAACTTCACCTTCCATGGTGAAAAATATTTAATAACATCATGAGGGATAAATTAATAAAAACAGGCTCTGCAGAGCAAAACTACATGAATAAAATAGTATGGTGGATTCCAACACCTTTATCCTAGGCAAAAAATACATGTGTGGACAAAGTCTCAATACATAGGAAAAAGGGAATACACACCACAAACAATCCTCTCATGGGACCTAGCTACCTTAGCGACATATGAAAGTAATCTTAGAATATAGACACTATCCTCTCATGGAATACAAAATGTCAACAGTGGGGAGAGCCCTGTTCATCCCGCAAAGCACAATAAACAAAGCAACATCTAATAAAGTCTAATGCTTGGAAGCATAAATCCTAGATTAACCGATGGCAGGATAACAAATTAACACTTATAAACTAGATAGCTTAATATTCACCCTAAAAAAAAAATTACATACATTAAGCAATGTCTGAAACCAACAAGTTTTCTGTCAGTCAAACAACTAAAAAATATTTAAAATAGTACAATAAAAATTTTGCATTAAATAAATAAAATTTATAAAGATAAAGTGGACATAATAGCAAACTAAATATTAATAAATGTACTACTATTAAACATTGTTATATTAAATTTAACCATAAATTATTATATCATAATAATTATGAAAATATTGAACTTCTGATAAACATACATTGGCTTGTTACCTATAAGTGAGTGAAACACTCATAAACACTTAAAAAAAAAGTAAGAGATAAATATCTCTATTTGAATAAAAGATATAAAATTTACCTTAAACCAACGCATATAAAATATATGAATTTTACCTCCCAGGTTGTAGGAATACTTACACATTCTATTATAAACCCATTAAAGAATAATAAAAATACCTTGATATATAAAATATTATTTAAAAAATATATATATTTTAAAACATCTTAGTTCTTTAGCAGAACTCTTTCCGAAGTGAGTGGTTTGTCAAGGGTGTCCTTTCTCGGAGGATTATCTATAGAATAAAGCATCCGTACTAATTAAATATATTTTCTTTCATAGAAAATAATAGCAAATACGACTTTCCATAAGTAATACAACTGGTTTATCTCCATTATTCTTAATATTAGAACAACTTTAACCAGAAGGTCAGTAATGCATTAAAAACAGTTGTTTGTTTGAAAATGCATTGAAAATCTATCATGCATAAACTTATTCATATTTCCTACTAACAAAATTATAAACCTTCAATAATAGTATATGTACACTACTTTTTAATTTTTTATCTATCAAAAACTATAATTTATTACATACATAGTCCGATATTTTAAATTTTTTTACATTGTTTATATTCAATTTAAGTATTATAGCTGATATAACTCTTACAACCCATTAACACCTTATTAAAAAGAAAGTTCTTTATTTTCCAAATCCGTTCATTATTTTAAATCAGAATCTCCCTGATACAAAACTTGTTTATGTTTTCTATTAAGAAGGGATTAAATCTCCAGTTTATAAATATATAGACTATTTATTTTAAGCCAATAAACATCACATGACCACCAGTTCTAGCTTGCTGGGTGTGGCAATACGTATAGTTAGTTTTGCCTGTTTTAGACTATTTATTACAGTAAAAATACTTTCACTTGTTTTCATTCAATAATAAGTTTCCCATGAAATTTATTAAGAATTAAATAATTTAGTATGCAATAATATCTTTTTAAAAATTATGTTTTTTACTCATTCCATTTTTCTTAGATTTTAACGGTAATGTAGATTATGGATCAATTGAGAATTTTTAGCTAAAGAATGCATCCAAGAAAAAGCTGTAAAAAGATAATATACCATCTAAAAAAACAGATAATATCATTATTAAAAATAGAAAAAACTACTTAGTAATACATGTAAGATAATACAGGATAATAATAACAAAAAAGATAACACCGTTAAAAAATGTTAACACAACACAGCATTGAACCCAGACCTGACATTTCAGAGGCGGACACTCGAGCAAACTCCCAAGTAAACAACATATTTAAATGTTGTAAAACATTATTGATAAAGATAATTTCATCATATGCAGAATTATTATAATTATGAGGCAATATTTTTAAAATAAATTTTATTTTTAATTAAATTATTAATAATATGTTACTTTTTATATAAATTACGATATTTAAATAAAAATGATTGGGAAATCTAAACATTTTTATTTACATATAAATTTTATTAATTATAATGACAAAAGGACATCCACTTGTTTGGTTTTGTGCAATGGTAGAATATATATGAAATATATTTCAAGGCTAAAGCAACTGCCACAATAAGTTTAAATAAAGAAATATTTCTCTTATAATTTAAATAATAAATATTTATAATCAGTATGTGTTTCTTGGAATAAAGCGATTCGGAAATCTAAACATTTATAAATAAGTTTTATTAATTATTACGACAAAAGAGTATCAGTCTATTCAGTTTAGCGTAATGATAAGAGAATATATGTAGTGTATTTCAAGCTCATGCCTAGAAATTTGAAGCCTGGATAATTGTCACAAATAAGTTTAAGTAAAGAAGTATTCCTCTAAATAAAAAATATTTACACTCAGATTGTATTTCTAACCATGAAATGAGTTGAAAATGTAAACAATTTTATTTACATATATATATTTTATTATCTTGGTATCTATGTACCCCAATAGAAAAATGCCTTTGTGCTCTGCACAATCTGCACACACACGCACACACGGTGGCCCTGACATTGAATAAAATAATAAAAAAAATTGATAAAAAAATTGTGCACTTCAAAACAAATGGATAGAATGTGCTTGATATGTCTGGAAAATATTTCAGTTAATAAAGAATGTAACATTAAGAGGCATTATTTATTAAAACATTCTGATTACAACAAAATTGTTGGGAAAAAAGAAATATTTAAATAGAAAACTTTTGAAAAGCAGCTTTATCAAGTAGCTGACATGTTTCTTATAAAGTACAACAAGTTAGTAAATTTGAAATCAATTTCTGAAGGGAAGTTTATAAAAGACTGCATTCTAACTGCTGTAAAATTTATCTGTCCAGAACGTAAAAAGGAATTCAAGAATATAAATATGGCATAAAAAATAGTTACATGGCAAACTGGAAAAATTATCATTAAATGTGGAACAGTTATGAATAATAATCATGTTATTTTATTTTTAATTCACAAACAAATTATGACTCTTGCTTAAAAAGGGAAAGGTGAAATTGGTCAGTCAGTTAAAAAGGTTTCCCACTCCTAATAACTGGGCATAAATTAATTAAATTTTTTTAATATTTTCTATTTTTTTGTTTTGTATCGATAACACTGAATTATTGAAATTCTCGGTTTAGCATTTCATTTAATGTATATTACTCTCCGAGAGATTGGTTTCGGTCGAAAACAGCTGTGCTATTTAATTTTAATTGGATAACTGTATTAAACACTATGGCAAAAATTTCACTTTTGAATCCAGAAAATACACGTGACTTAAATCATGTTATTATGCCAGGAAAATTAAATTCACATTTATTTAGTTAAAATGTACAAAATCAAATGTAATTACAAAAACAATCTATTCGAATTACATTTGAAAATGTTGAACTTCAAAAATGTTAAACAAAACTGTAGAAGTTTTTAACAAATTATTCAATTTTAAATCATAAAAAATTAAAAATTTAAATTTTTGAAAACTTAAAAAAAAAAAAAAGTATTGACATGTATGTAGGCAATGTTTTAATTAGATTACAATCTGATAAGTGGATAATGTATTACTTACCTTTTACGGATATATTTATTTATAAGTAAAAAACAACATAATGCCTTATATTATTTTCATTTTATAATAAATTTGTAATAAATATGATAAAATAATAAAGGAGATATGAACAGAATGGCATTTTCATCTAATACTGGCAAAGTTTTGTGAATTTATTTCTTAACATTATGAAGAATACTACTTAGGAATATTTTTATTTAGTCATAAGAATGAAATATAAATCTTGATTATTAATTCACTTGTTAAATTAACACTATAGCTGATGCTAATATGAATGCTATCAAATGCAAGATGTAACTGGTTAGAATGCTACTAAAAATGATCAAAATCCATATTGGAGTATACCTAACATGAAGGCTCAGTATTGAATCTTAAAATATTTTAAGATTTAAAAAAAATGTACATTTGATAAAACCTAGTTCTTCCCAAAATTTTATTGTTTGCTTCAAAAACTTTTTTTTATTTTAAATTAACAAAAAAAAAAAAAATTTTGAAATTATACAAACAACTTAACTGAAACACACAAGGTTATAATATACCTGTGTCTATATGTAATATATAGGGTATATGAGCACAAACTTTCACATGACCCACCACTCTCCACACTATCTCATAACACTGATACACTTGAACACATATATGCTGAAACGATAAATAATCACCATATATGTATTTCTTGCTAAACCAGCAATCATCAGTTGGTCCAGATTACCATCTCTACACATATATGCTATAAGTGCTCAGATATATATTAAGATAGCCAATCCTCATACTTTAATGGACAGGCTTCAATCTACTCTACACTCCAACTCTTCAACCATTCATCCCTTGTATATGTATTAAATGGATTATGTACTGTACATGAGGGGTCAGATTGATCTTAGGTCAACATGGGTGTGACAAGAATCTCAGCCTCAGGGTGGCCTTTGAGCGCTCCATCATCAGATTTTCAACTGAATGGACGGTTGAAGAGTTGGAGTGTAGAGTAGATTGAAGCCTGTCCATTAAAGTATGAGGATTGGCTATTTTAATATATATCTGAGCACTTATAGCATATATGTGTAGAGATGGTAATCTGGACCAACTGATGATTGCTGGTTTAGCATGAGATACGTATATTGGTGATTATTTATATTTTCAGCATATGTGTTCAAGTGTATCAGTCTGTGCTCATATACCCTATATATTACAAACAACTTAAATGATCTGTTTTGCTATTTTAAGTAGGCTTTAAATGAATATTTTGGTTATGAGAAAACATATTGATAGCATTTTATTTCAAAACATGGAATTTTTATACTCAAGTTTTATTTTAGCATGTGTTTTGCTTTTCATGCTTATTTTATAGAAATCAATGAATAAAATATGTAAGATATTTAACAAACACGTTAAATGACTAAAGGTATATTTTCGAGTTTTTCTTGTGAAAGCACTGGAAAAAAGTGTCTTTTAATTTCCAAATATTATTTCATTGAATGGGGGTGGTGGTGGGGTGCCAAAATTTATCTTGCACAAAGACATGTGGCAACTCTGTTTAGTATAATCATCTTAATTAAAAAAAAAGAATGTAAAATAATAAAAAACTGAAATAAAATTCGAGTTTATTTTTGCTAGTATATCTTTGTCTATGAAAATCTCTATAAAAATCAATCAAAATGCTCTCAGTTTCATAAATCAAATCTGTAATCAAATAGACCATACAATATAGATAATTTGTTGGAATATTGCACTTCTGCTAGAATGAACTAGAAGAAATATTGTAAAGACTGGGGGAAAAAAAAGGATGTAGTTGAGAAAATAAATATTTTAATTTACTTAGTTCTTAATTTAATATTTATATTATGCACATGTTTAAATACAAATTTTATATAGGGTCATTTTATATACATTTTTGAAACTGTCTGAAGGCTGGATTGAGAGTTTTCAAGAGCTAGAGTCAGGCCTGCGATTCCCCACTCCAGATATATATGAAAAAAATATATCTAATTTTTATTTATGTAAAGTATAACTAAGAACATTTTCAAAAATCAGTGCTCCACATTTTTAATTTTGATTACATAATATCAAAATTATTGGAGCTGAAAAAAATTTATTTTTTACTTTTTAATGATTTATGTAAATACAAACATGTCTTTATTATTATTATTTTTGTGTATGTATGTTAAATGATACATTATAATCTTTTTGAGTTATTATTTATTTATTGTCATTTTAAATCTTTGGTTACAAATTGGCAACTCTTTAAATAAGATTAATTCATTATAAGACAATGATTCGTTCCATTTCCGTTCTCCATTTTTTAAAAATAATTAATCCTTACATATAAGATCCAGAAAAGTTTTTTGAAACATTTTTTGTCCCATTTAATCTTTATTTGAATGTTAGCTGAGTGAATATTCGAAAATCAGCCTTATGGTAGCGCATTTAATATCGGATTCAGGATTTTTCTTTCAGGTAATTCATTCATAGCCAACATAGTTACCATCCAATATTATTCAATAAATGATTATTTAGGTATTTTTGATCAGAGAGTAAAACAAGGACTAGCAAAATCTATATCCCTTGGTAATTGGAAAACCTGATGAGCATATTGTTCTTTTATGTGGATTTGTTTGAGAGACTTATGCTTTACAGTAAGCTAAAAATTGTTTTATCTTTTGTCTGTATTTAATTATCATTATATATATATGTTTATTTTTGTCATATACACGATTGCAAATAAAAAATGTTTATAAATCTGCGATAAATAAATTTTAATAAGTATTTTACATGGGTTTAAAATATTAATATTAATTCATGCCATATTTTAATAAAGTTTTGTTATAATTACAATGGAATTATTTTACTTATGTTTTTTTTTTTTTCATAAACTTTGTACTATTAAACATAAGAATAAAACTAAAGAAATTTTTAATCAAAATTTTGATTAAAAATTTTATATTTAAACTTTTAATAAAAAATGCATTCTTTTAACATTTATGTTTTTATTGTTTGTTCACTTTACATATTTTATTATCTCTGGGATATATGATTATAAGGGAGAAATGATAGTAGTGACATCTAGAGATTTATTGTCAATATTAAAAAGGAAGTAATTCCTGCAAATTCTGAGTCTTTGCATTATATTTTATTTGAGAAAGACATTTGGTTTATAGAATATATAAATGAGAATTAAAACATTGTTAATAAAATGAATGAGATATTTGAATAAATAATTTTTAAGAACAAATCTCTATAAATTATTATAAATTGATAATCAGAAATTGTATTGTAATAATAAATAAAAAAATTATTACTAGCATCAGAATTAATTTTAAAAAATTTTTTTGTACTAAAATTTTTATTTCCATATATTACAAAAATTTAAATGTAGAAATCTTTACAATAGTATGTAGTAGCATATAATTTTTTATGATTTGATTTTTGTACAGGTAATATTTTAGTTTAAATTACCTTTACTTGTTTTATCTATTTACATTTTAAGATAAAATTACATTAAAGTTTGACAACTGTTTACACATACTGTTAGAAAAAAAAAGGTACATCTTGGTTTAGGGAAGTAATTAAAAAAAAAATATTAATATGTTCAAACTATTGGTCATATTTGAAAATTGATCAATCTTTACAGTATGTATTTATAAGTAAAAAAACAAACAAACTACTTCTTCACTATTGTGAATGAAATCAGGCTCCAAGTAGATGTAAAAATATCACCTAGTATATGAGTTTGATTTCTCCTTTTAATATTATCAATTTTTTTTCAAAAAGTATTTTAGTATTGTGAGATGCAGGGTTAAAGTTTAGGTAGCATTTTAGAGTGTGAAAAGAATGAAGGTAGGTGGTGATTCTTATGTTAGGGGGAAATCTTTTACAGCTTATTACAAATGATACTGTTGATTTGTGAATTTGAATGAAAGTGATAAGGAGGGAGAAACATTGCAGTCGTCTCTATATCATAGGGCACATGATGGATCTATATTTGTAAGATTTAGCAGGCAGGCTTTTGACATTGGGTTCCAGGTACCAATATTTAAACTATTTCATGATGTATTTGTTATTAACTAACAGAAAAAATAGGATATTATTTGATATATTATCTGTTTGCCACTAGATAATCTTATTGAAAAATAGATTGGGTGAGATAGTTGTGTGCTTGTTTATAAGATAAATTAAGGCTTTAATAATATTATTTTTAGTGGACAGAGGAGTGTCAATGGGATTAACAGGAATTATATTTTATTAATATTTGGAAAGTAATTAATTAGTCTAAATTACTTCATTAATAGTTCTTTGAAGACTAAAAGCTAGAACTGCTACGTAAAAAAAACCCATTGAATTTTAAATGTTTTTGTATTTTTTAATGTTCAGTGCTACTACTGCCTTTTTATTATATATTAGCTTAGTAATGAGGGAGTATATATATATTTTAATGAGGAAATTATTTTAATGATGGTTTGGGAATAATTAATTTTGGTTAAAAATAAGATGTTGATTAGTCATGTCTTTGCATATATTGAAAAGCATTGATGTTTTCTATAGATGCAATAATCTGATTTTAAATAATAGTTCTCATTGCTTTGTAAGTGAAGTGCATTGAAAAATCCAAAAATTTAGATGGTGTAGAAAAAAAAGTGAAAGGAACAATATTACCCGTAAGGACATTCCATGTAAAAAAGTCAAGTGAGAATTTGTTAGTATAGTTGTCAAATACAGTATTGAGTAAAAATAATTTTTTTGTGGGAAGAAATACAACTATATCATCCATATAGATGATGTGATTAATAGTCTGTTTGATTATTGGAATATTACTTATTTCAACAGCAAGTTAATAACTTTGACTACTGCTTGAATATGTAACATTTAGGATTATAATCATACTACCGAACACTCATTCCAATTACGTTATTCAGAATTATTTTGCAGGCAGTCTCATAATGTGTTATTTTAATAAACTGTAAATACAATTTTTCTTTGCATTTGTCAGGAGAATTCATCTTTCATCTGGCTTCCAACTGTATATATTGTAAATAAATCAACATTGACATCTGAAAAGAAGGAATATTCTGTGTTAGGTCTTTATTGGAATATGTATTCCTGGAATTTTCCTATTTCTAAAGAAAAAGATTGATGTATGTGGTGAAGAGAAGTGAGCTAAAAGGAGAGCTTTGAAGAATAGAACTGTTTTGACCAAACCCAGACAATGTTCTTCCGTTAAGAATAATGCACACTTCTCTATTTATAAGTAGGTTTGCCAGTAAGTGGAGGAATGGGAGTGGTGTATTATGCTCTTAAAATAATTATAGTAGTTTAGGAATTAAAAGGCACCAAAAGCAGCCATATTATCCAATTGCTCAGCAATGGGTCATGTTTTTAAATTACCTAATATGTTTTAATATTATCTTAATCAGTAACAGTTGGAGACTTAACTTTTTTATGTAAATTGGAATTTGAATAATGACGGGAGGAATGGTTGAAATTTATCTTTAATGAGAAATTCTATCAATTTAATTAGGAGTCAGATCATGGATGTGGGTCTAAGACTGCCCAATGGGGATAGGAGAATTTGTTTTTTAAAGGAGTCATTGAGATAGGATAGAGCTCCAAAATATTATGGATTTTTTTGGATAAATGATTAATTAATTTGTGAAGTAGTGGGATGAGATATGTAGAAATTTGAGTATTGTATGAAATCATGGATGAGTATTATCTGAAATACTGTTTAACTTGAGGGCAATCTCTTATTTGGTAATTTCATGATGTTCCTTATAAAGTCCAAATAAAAAAAGGGACGTCTGCAATAGAAATGAGTTTAAAATTTGGATTTAAAATAGTAGTGTGTAAGATGCAACATGTTTCCCCTAATATTAAATATCAATCTATCATAATGGTTGAAAGTGTTAAGGTTTGCAATTAAGGGTCTCCTGTTTATATTCCTTTGATTAGTTGTGGGATCTATCAGATAAATCTTTGATTGATAAATAATTAGTGATAATTCATTGTCTGTGTGTGTATTTTTGTTTCAGGATTATAATTAGTGGGATATTGTTATAGGGGAGATATTTTTTAGTCAAAGGTATATGGCATTTAATTCTTTTACCACATTAGCTGAGGGCTTGTTTTTCAGAGTATAAATGTTTATGATCAGTGTTCCAGAATATTTATTTTTTAAAAATGTATTTAATTTTTGTTAAGTCTACTTCAGCCATAATGGACTTTAGAAATGATTTTATCATGTTGAAAAAATACTGGTTAGCTTTGTAAATTTATCTGTTTTTTTTTTTTGCTAGGTGGTCTGAGAAGCCACTGATAGTAAGATGGGGGTGATGATAAATTGATAGGCAGGGAAATAGAAGATTTATTAGTTTGGAGTGTTTTTTGGTGTAGAAAGAATTAGAGTTAGTGAAGAATCTTTCAGTGCTCATGGCCCTGATGTGAATTCTAGGCAGATACTTTTAAACAAAAGTTGAATATGGCATTTTAAAATAACTAATTAAGATGATCAGGTGAGAGTTAGTCAAAAGTATTAAATTAATCTGTATTATTTGTTCCATTATTAATTCTGTTTTGAAATAAAGATATAATGCCATTATATTTGTTATAAAGGAAATGTGGTAAAATGTTACTATGCTTAATGCTTTAATAAATTATAGTGTATAATCATCATAGTCCTGGTTCAGCAACATCAGAATTCTAATTTATTAAATTATCTATATGGGTTAATTTTTGAGTGTGATAAATATTTTATTTTAGCAAAGAAATATATGTTGGGGTTAAACTGTGTGAGCCAGTTGCTTTTGATATAACAAAAGCAAATAATAAAGCAGGCAAAACTCTCCACACAGTAGTGCCACCCTGTGCCAACCAGAGTAATCAATGGATGCCAGAAGGCTTGTGCATAAAATCCCTATCTAATGCCTTCTCATCCAATATCCCCAGACTAATTTCTGGCTTGGAATATTGGATGAGTAGACATTAGATAGGGATTTTATGCACAAGACTTCTGGCATCCATTGATTACTCTGGTTGGCACTGAGTGGCACTACTGTATGGAGAGTTTTGCCTGTTTTAATAACAGTAATGTGCTAGCATAAGAAATAGTGATCATGTGATGTTTAGTGGTTTAAAAGCAAATAATGTAAGAAAATATAAATTAAAAAAATTCTATAATTTAGTACAAAAATGAAAAGGAAAAAATTAGAAATCTTAAAAAATTCAAATCTATTATAAATATGTTTAAATAGTATATTAATAATTATAGTTTTAATTTCATCACTTATTACGAAGAGTAAACCACAGTAACTTAACTATTTTTACCTGCAGTACAAGATAAAAAAAATGTGTTTGGATTTTACTGGCTATATGATTCCTCTGAGCAGTTAGTTCATGTTTATTATGACAATGACTTGGAGCAACATTATAAAGTATAGAATGATTGTCCTTTTTTCTAGGAGTTGGAGACAGCAAGTAATAGTGTCTCTTTGTGAGATGTGATGGATTCTGAAATAATATTAGATTTTTTTTTTTTAATACTTTTTTTTTGTTGCATGAGAAAGAATTGCTCTTGAGATGGGATGGAATTGTTGATATCTAATTTTGTTTGATTTCCTATTTCTGTTTTAAGAAATGTAGAGTTTTCTATTGATGAGTGGATGAACTTAGTTTTTTTTGGTGGAGACAATAATGATTCACAGTCTTGATTATTGGATGAATTATTTTTCTTTGGCATCCAGTTGTAATTTTTTTTTTTAATGTTATTATCTGAAGGTTTTTTCTTTTACTCTTTTTTTTTATTATTATTTTTGTATCTCTAGAAATATACTTCTTTTTCATCTAAAGCAGAGATTTTTGTGTCTTCCATATCTGATTCAGTTAAGGTGTTATCCTTTGGAGTAACCCAAATGTTGGAGCGATTTTTAATCTGCATATCCGTTAATTCTTTTAGCTCAGAGAAAGTGATGACAATTTGTTTTTGTAAGATGTGACTGTTTTTATTCCACAATGCATTATCTGGGTCAATATTTTATCCGAGGATTTGATCTCCATTATTGTATGGTGTTGTATTTTTGGAGCATTGAAAAGGATTTTGTATTGTTGAAACCACACTGATGATAAATTCCATTTAGACTTTTTTAATGAGATTTTTGGATTTCCAGAAAAAATAAAGAGAGAGTACCTCTAAATATGATGATAAGAGGTGAACTGTTCATGGAATATAGAGTGGAATGGTGTATCACATGACTGAATATTTTTGTTCAGTATGATATTAGAAATAGCAGTATTGATTAAGTCAGGAAATGTGGCTATTTTTTCTAGCAGCGATTTAAAATTTACAAATGATGATTAATGAAATTCACATGACAGTTTTTAATTTGCCCTCCTAGTTTATTTGTTTATTTATATAACAAATTTATTATTTAGGAAGTGTGCATTTTTTTGGATAATTTGTTGTTGTTTTTTTTTGCATGATTTTGTTAAGTCGAATTAAATAATAGTTATTAAAATATGGTAAAATTTTGTATAACATCTCTCATAAGTGTTTGTTATGTATTGATAAAATTCTTCGGGGAATTTCATTAGTGTGATATTAATGTTTATGATTACTAAGATTAGCATTTTATCATTTTTGAATTTTTTAAAATGATTTTAATAATGTATTTGAAACTGATGAATTGAATTTATTCATCACCATCATCAACTATTATCAATCCACTGCAGGATGGTCTCTCCAAGTTCAATCCATCTCCAAACTTTAGCTTCTCTTCTCCACATCACCCCTGCACACTTTCTCATCCATCCATCTCATTTGTAGTCTCTTTCTTTATTAAGTTCATCTTTGTTGTTAATGTTTTATTCTAATTCAAAATTATACATTTCTTAAGTTTTTTTCTTTTGTAATAATGCCTTTTTCAGCTTCGATTTCATTATGATGTTTCTAATTATTGCAATCAGTTTTGGAATTAAATAAATTGGAATTTTCAGTATGTGTTTTGTAATTATTTGCTTCTATTTCTAAATGACGGTTTATATTATCTCTAGTGGTTAACATTATAAATTTTTAGCATAATAGTATTATTTTTTTTAAAAAAATATTGTATATTTAAGTTTATCTAATTCTACTGCTTTAATTTAATGAGAATTGTTTTCCATATATAATTGTAATGTCCACCAAATATAGGCATAATTTTTTTCCACTAATTTTTCAGACTTCCAAAGTTAGTTGCTGAAAGCCACTAGTGTTTTATTAACTAAATAGTTGTAATAATGGTTTAGATAACTTTCCCATTCTATTTGAATGTAATTGACATTATAATGTATGTGTTTCAACATATATTTCAAATGTTTCTCTTACCTGCAATTAATAGCTTTACCATCTACATTATTTAAGTATCATAATCATGTTCATCCATTATCAATCTATTACAGAATGAGAACTATCTCTCACACAGGAATCTCTCTAGGTGTTTTACAAAATCCTACGACATCCAGTTTAAAACTTCAACTGTCTATCTTCTAGCAACATTTCCAACTCGGCTCCATTTCAACCTCATCATTTTTTCGATAACGTCAATGTAATGTGTTTGGTCTCTCACCCTGTATTTTACTTTCAGTTTCTTGTTACTACTATACATCTCTCTATACTTCGTTGTGTGGTGAGAAGTCTTTAATAAAGTGGAAGTTAAATAAATCAATGATCTATAATTTTTTTTTTATATGGGGGAAATGAAAGCATTTCTAAAAAGAGAGATGATGTCATGGAATGTGTGGAAGAATTTTATGAAGAATTACATTGTAATAAAAAAGAAAACAAACTATTCCCTATAGTTACTATGTCTTCCAAATTGCCCAGCATTTTAAATGAAGTAAGGCATGCAAATACATGTGTGAACAAGGAAATAAGGGAATTACAAATGATATCTTTAAAGAATCAGGTAAAGAAGTAGAAAAAATGGTGGCAAAGTTATATATCAAATGTCTAAATGATGAAAATGTACCAGTTGATTGAAAGAATCCAGTCATAATATTGATGTTCAAAAAGGTGATAAAGAAGATCTTAGAAATTACAAATCTATCAGTCTTCTATCAATTATATACAAAATCTTTACCGAGATAATTACAAATCATCCACAGCCAACTTTGGACTCTAACCAATCAAAAGAACAAGCTGTATTCAAAGTGGCTTTAGCACAGTGGATCACATCCAAATATTGAGAAACTTTATAAAAAGAATCAATGAATATGTGTTACTAGTATGCTTTAGTTTTATAGATTATTAAAAGTCTTTGATTCTACATGCATTTCCATAGTGATTAAAGCATCGAGTCGTCAAGATATAGATTTTCCCTGTCAAGAATTAAGTCTCAGATCCATATGTAAACTGTTAAAACACATTGGTTTATTTTATTTTAATAATAAGTTATTCTACCCAAATTTAATTTTATGATTAATTTCATCCATTCTGGTTTCATTTGTATTTATAATATGACAAATTATTTGTAGTTAGTAATTTGTAAATTATTATTATTAGTCTCTATTTTCTGCTTAATTATTGAACTTTAATATTTTTAACATCTATTTTTAATCCTATTGTCTTGGATTTATCTTATAATTCTTGTAAAATGTTTTGAACAACCACATCATATGCACAATTTAAGTGACTTCATTAATTTATTCTTGTTGTCTTCTCATTTTAATATACAAAAATGTGCTATTAAAAATTTTGGAGGTATTTAATATCAGATTTGATATTTTTGTATAACAAGAAGTCAGACCCAAACTCAGATTTTAATGTTTTTATAATTCTATTTTAAAATAAATAAAAAAATATTTACTTTATTATTATTATTTTAACATAGAAATAGTTTTTTTTATTAGTTTGGGAGAAATATGCAAAGGCTTTACTGCTCGAGGACACTAAAATCACGAATTTTGCTCTGTAAATCTTGCTTTTTTATTATTTTTATCTAAGTGAATCAGTGCTAGATAATTAACAAGCAAATTAGTTTGAGTTCTGCTATGTATGTAAAAGGTAGATTGATAATACATTCCAGATATATGAAAAAAAAATTATTGATCAAGTCTTTCAATTAATTAGGATTATTATTTTTCCCATAAACTAGGAACTACTATCTCGGAATAGTCTTGTCATAGGTGCCAAAAAGACTCTATGGAGCTGAAAATGCAGGTTGTACAGACTTTAATATTATTTTTTGTAAATCTAAGAACAAATTATTTATATCTGATGGTTTTCAATCTGTTAGCATAATGTATGTATATTGTTATATGTAATTTGTAATTAAGCATCGCATTCTACCAATAAATATATATGGACTTGGAAGTATCAAACTTTTAATTTTCCAAAATACAAAAATTGATATTTACAGAATCTTCTCGCTAAAAGAATCTCTACAAAGTAAACTGTTTCCAATTATAAGAATGTCAGTATTTCTCACCCACTCTATCTGGAATGTAAGATGCAAATTAATCTTTACAACTCCTCCACTGGACCCAGACAGTCTATTCATTTCTCTTTTAAACAAAATCAAGCATAAAGACATGACCCTTTTCTCCAAATTTCTATTTGAAGAAACCTGGAATCTATTCCAGATTCCAAAGCCCAATACATTTCCAGATAGCTGATAACAACAATCTATAAACCACAGGATATATTTCATACCCAGGATTAATATCTCCATAGATCATCCACTATCAACCCAGTAGTGACATTATAGACTCCTGTTTAGTCAATGTACTGTAAGAAGTTAAGGTATTAAAAAACCAATATTCTCCCTAAATAAAATTCTTTTAAAACTAAATATATATTGAATTTTCTGGATATCAGCCTATTGCTAAGAGTTATTGGCAGTTAAAAGGAAAAATTGTACTGTTGCTGCAATGAACGAACCTGTTAATGAAAACAAACACACAGTAGTGCCACTCAGTGCCAGCCAGAATAATCAATGGATGGCAGAAGGCTTGTGCATAAAATCCCCATTTTTATGCATAAGCCTTCTGGCATCCATTGATTACTCTGGCTGGCACTGAGTGGCACTACTGTATGGAAAGTTTTGCCTGTGTTAATAACAGTTATGTGCAAGCATAAGAAGTGGTGATCATGTGATGTTTAGTGGTTTAATGAAAACAACAGGCTCAAAATATTATGATTCTGAAATTCTAAAATTATTAGCATGGATAGCTTAATGTGAATAAAACAGATCCTTAACTCTTTGTATTGCAAGGGTTTTATGAATAAAGTCTAAAAAAATCATAGGAATCTGTTAATGTTACTACTTAATGTTCATTGACAATATCAATCCTTATGAAATTTTACAATTTAAACACAAATTTTAAATAAAATGGATTGTTGACATTATTATTTTGTGTAATTATGTTTTCCTGACAAAATATATGAAAGTAGCCACCAATACAATATAAATATTGCATTATTGTTATAAGATTTTATTATTAAGTTTTATATGTTTTTACTATAAATTAATTATGCATTTATCATTCTTTATATTTTTATAAATTCTATTATTAAAATTTTACTAAATTTTTATAAAATATTTATTTTATTATTAATTACTTATAGACATGTTATTTTTGTTGTAGTGGACATGTGTTCATGATATTCAGGATCCTCCTCCAAATTATCAAAATTCTAATAAAAGTGAAAATGATGATGATCCTGAGGAAGATCGGTCATCATTAGCTTTAGCTATTGACCAACTTACAAATCCTGATGCCTTTTCTGAGAACATTTCTCAAAATTCATGGAATTCACAATTGCGTAGAGGATCTGTTCCATCACGACCAACTTTTGAGATCAATAACACATTTAGTCACAAGAGCTCACGAAGATTTTCTTGCACATTTCCTGATATAATTCAATGGTGTTCTCCATTGTTTTCTCATCAATCCACTGGAACTTCTTCTAGAGATTACTCAAATTCAAATGCCATTTCAGAACCATCACCGAGCTCATTTTTGGATAGTTCCAGTTCATGTGATAGCAGTGATAATTCTAGCAATAATCTCTCATTTTCAAATCATACAACTTTTGTGGTTAATGATGGTTCTACTCGTGCAGAACGCACATTTATCAAAATCGATTCATTAAAACTTGAAAATAATGATAATTTAATTCATTCCAATATTCCCCGTCTAATACATTATATAGAAGAACCAAATGTTGGAAGAGGTTTTATTAAAGAACTATGTTTTAGTAGTGATGGTCGGCTAATTTGCTCACCCTTTGGATTTGGAGTTCGCCTTCTTGCATTTCATCCTAAATGTTTGGAATTAAGTGATTGTGAACCCGAACAATCTCTGAAGTTATATGAACTATCAATGAATGTTTGTCATTCAAGTGTTGTTGTTACAACCAAATTTTCTCCGACTCATTGCATGCTTGTATCAGGTTGTTTAAATGGAAAGATAGCTTTTCATCAGCCATTAATGTGAGGAAATGGAATTTTATTTTTACACACAATGAATTTTATGTTTCTACTCAAGATGTATGTAAAAGATTCACTGCAATTTTTTTTTTTTTTGTAAAAAAAAAAATGAATTTGAAGATGTAAATAAACAGAAAGCTGTATCTTTTTTATTTTTTGTTATAAATCTTGAAGTCATTAAGGTATGTTGTTATATATGAAAAAATTAACCCCTTTTTTTCCCTCTGATTATAATTATTTTAATGAATTTAATGTCTGTTTCTCAGGGTTGAACTATGTTTTTATTGTAAACGAATGAGAAAGTAAAATAGTGTGTTTATTTGACTTTTATATGTATATACATTATCTAATACATCAGTTTTAAATAAAATTGATAATAGACAACTTAACTATTAAATAAAATTTATTACAATATCAAACTAGTTTTTTTTGCTCTCAAGATGTATATAAAATGGTTTTTTATTCAAAGTTAGAAGTTGATATGCATTCTATATGCTCAAAAATTCTATTACAGCAACCACCCTTCTGTTTAAACTTTTTATATACCCCACTGACCTCATCTACTTCTTAGCACTTATTATCCAGTTAGTTCTCATTTCTTTTTCCTTTTATTCTATTTTAATTAAAATCCTTTTGATAGTTTCATTATCCTGTCCTTATATTCCCAATTTTATTATAAAAGATGAAACAAAAATTTATAAATCTCCTTTTTGTATTCTCTTTAGCTTTAAATTTGTTTCACTCTCCATGTAATTTATCCTGATTCTCTTTCACCATCCTACACTCTAAAAATAAATGTCCAATATTTCTCTTCCATTTCCACATAAACTACATCTACAATCCAAATTATTATTTCATGTCTTCTTTCTTTAGTGTTTAAAACTCCTCTCATTACACCAAATAGGAATAAACTCCCTTTAGTATTATTATATATCCTTTCATATTTTATATAATTTTTGTTAGTATATAACTCCAAATCATTATTTTTATTTATATTCATTTTCCACAACTGTAATGCTTTTTCTCTAACCAATATATCAAATTCTCTTTTTCCACTTCTTATAAATATATACCTGTAATATATTTCTCATCTCTTAAATAAATATATGAAAATAAATCGCCTATATAACTTTGCATATTATAAAATCTTTCCTGCCCACCATATTTGTTATTTTTTCACAATCCATTTTTTTCCAAATAATTTAAATTTTCCTTTGATTCCCCTCATTAAAAATGAAATCCACCTCATTTCATTTTGAAAAGTCTTATTTGTTATCCGCAATTTGTCATCCACTGCATATCTATTTACTTTTTTGTATTCTTTGTAAAAAATTTTGACTTCTCTGGTTAATATAAATTGCATCATTTCCAAATGTTAACATCTCCCTATATCCATATGAAAAAACATACCAGATTTTTAATCATTCGCCTATTTTTAGTTTTCTTAATTTTACAAAGTAACATCCTATAGTCATACCTTGTAGTGGTAATCATTGAATTAAAATAAAATAATTGTAATCTGAATATTTTTCATTCTATAATATACATATTGTACTGATATAAAATGAATGTAATTTTAATTATCATTAGATCTTATGAATTTGGGCAAACCAAAATCTCTACCAATATCAATTACAATACCATACTTAATTTATTTAATGACTCATCATGTCTGGATGCCAAAATCTATGATAGCATAAATGAATAAAAATTATTATACACCATTAATTAAGCAAGCTAAATCTAAGTCAATATAAATATTGTTTTAGATTATCTGTCTAAAATCTATAATGATATAAATATGAATGTCACCAATTATTAGTATAAAGAAATTTACAACGGATTCAAATGAATAAACTAACACTAAATAAATAACTTATCACATTTGAACACTACTTATAATTAGTCTTATCAAATAATCTATCACATTTTGACAATACTAAGTTTATAATATTCTATATTATATAATATCATTGATTTATTTAAATAAGTTTAGAATAATATAACTATATATTTTGATTAATAATTTCATAGTACTTAAATTTAATACCCAATTATAATAACATGAAACATAGATAAAGTAATAGTAAAGAATACAAATTATAAACACAAAATATGTCGAGCGCCAATTTATCAATTTAAATAACCAATTAATGCTTATTGAGACCTTAGCTTAACTTTTTAATCAATAAAGTTTTAATAAGAAAATTATTAAAGTAAGGTAATAAATTATTAAGATATATAAAATATTTATTTATACTTTAGCTAGCTGAATATTTACCATAAAAATAGAAATATATGGAGATTTTAATTTAATACTGTGGTGTAATATAATCAATAAATTAAAAATAATCATGAGATTCAATTTAATTAACGAAATAAAATTCATTAACATAAAAAAAAAATATAATAAATAGATGATAATATATAAATTGATGACTGATAAAATAACTTAATGATATGTTTTGTTAAAATTTCTAACTTCTGTAACTGTGAAATGATGCATAGATAATCAAAAAGAAAATATCTGTTTGTATAATCATTACTAAATAAACCTTTATGTATATTAAAAAAAAAAGACTGTCTGTTTTAATTTTTTTCTTAATAATTCAACAGTTATAAATGAAAGACAACCAATCTATAGAATATACAAGTGATTTTTTTTTTACAAATGTATGAATTATATAGTTCTATTTAATATAACTGGTCTATATTTAGATTTAAATATATGGTTTTTCAATTTATAAATAATGAAACAAATAAAAGACACTTATAAATGTTATATAAAATTAAGATTAAATTTTATTAAAGATTTGAAAATTATTTACTTTTCTTTTTGATTAATCTCTTTATATATATGCTAACACACACATATTTCTCATTAAACGAATATATAAACATACAATTATATAAAAAAAACATATGACCTGGTAAATTTCTCCAAGGGTCATTGAATATTTATTTAATGGGTTATTTATAAAAACACATTTAATATCAACAATGTAGTAATAATAAAAATAACTATATATATATAATTTATAGTTTACAAGTCCGAATGTTTCTTATTAATCCCGATGCAAAATGAAGAACTATTAGGCAACTATATTTAAAGTTTAGCCAAGTTCTGATAGTATCGTTCATAATCAGAATATCATAAAATTAACAAAGTAAGCATTTTAAAAATAATATCCATGACAAATCCCGTAATATTTACGTTTATCATAGTTATATGAAAATAAACCCTATTTTATCCCTTTGAACAATTTAAATCCTTTAGGAAATCGTAGTAATACCTATTTTATTTTTGCATCTGTTTTATTTTAAATCTATTCTAGTTATTCCATGGCACACAATATATATTTTAATTTCATCACAGAGAGCAGTGCACATTTTTTCAATTTGTTTTAGATTATGTTCTATTTTGAGATAATTTTATTTCCAGGTATTCCAGATCTCTCTGGAAAGACTGGGTCTTTGAGAGCAAACGTTTCTTTTTATTTAGCCCTCCTTTACTTTGTTTCAAATTAACAATTAAATTTTGATTGAAATTGATTTACTACAGAGGCAAAACAAAAAGAGAGAGTTCAATTTCAAATCACAGGCTTTTATATCATTTTTCTCACGATGAACTATTGATGTAATCACCTTAGATACTGCCACTATAGACTCACTCAATTCCATTATTTTATTGTTACATAGAGTCAAATTCCCCTTAATGAAGAATTTCCTTAAATAAAGCCAGTTTCCAGAAGAAAATATCTTCTTTTTGTCAAGCATTGGTGGTCGAGAGGTCAGACAGCTGCCTTACAAGTAGTTGTCCTGGGTTAGCGGATTCACTTCCCGGCCGATGCTATGACACATGAAAAAAAAAATGTCTTCTTTAAACTTTTAAACAATTAAAAAAAATAATAATACAATGAATTTATAATTTTAAAATCATAATTTGAATAAAATGAATAAATATTTCTTGCATATATTTATTTAATGTAAAATATATCTTTTAAGTAATTATTGAAAGTAATTATGATTAAAAATAATAATACTTTTAAAATATGTATAATCGAAAATTGTTTTAATTGCATAAATAAAACACATAAAGCAATAATTTATTATTTATTCATTTATATGTTGATACATGCAGTAAAATAAAATATTAATAAATGGGGTATTAGGAAATGGTATCTGTTAGTGTATTTTTTAACCTGTCTAATCTTTTTAAATAAAATGTCAATTGTACTACAACATACGATCTAATATATTACTTAAAAAAATAAAATAAAATAAAAAATCTCCAATGTCGTATTATTTTGCATTCACTGTACCATCAATAACTCTTTGTAAATAATATAAATTACTTGATCCATTCAAAACAATCGATAATAAATAAATAATTTTTTTTTTTTTGGAATACAATAATTTCAAGTCTTAACCCAATCTAAGATGGTACGATATAGAAATTATTTATAAATAATATTTAAAATACAATTAAAAATTCGCAATTATCTAAGAATGACCATTTTTTATCTAATTTTATTGGCCTTTTATTCTTGTTATTAGATCTGTCTATAGTTTTGTAACATCTTTCATTTTTAACATTTTCCAGAACTTGTATATTTTGTTCACAATTCATTTTATGATCTCTATTTTTTTAAAAAATGGTATTTTTCTATTCAATTCCTATCCTAATACTTTCCTTCTTCTTTTCAGTTTTTTTTTTTTAAGATCCAGATAAAACAAACATTTTGCAATGAGCTCAATTAATTTTGAATTTTATTTTTATTTTATTTCTAACATTTTTATCCTTAGCATTAAGTATTTTCAGTTTTTAGATCTTCTAGTCATTGAATAAAGAAGAATTGCCAGACGATGTAAAGATAGAATAGAAGAAAAGTAGATTTTTGAATAAATATATAATTAATAGTAAGTTAAATATAACATTAGAAATAAAATAAGAATACTATATAAAATTAATTGTATCAATTGCAATATGTTTTATTTATGTCAGTTTGGAAAAACTGCCAAAATGATAAATAACATAATAGAGTGTTAAATAGAATAAGTTAGAAATTATAATATTCGTAATAACATGGTTAAGGAATCACTACAATTAGATGGGGAATACTCACTGATAGAAAATTGGAAATGTTAAAATTGTATTTTAAAAAAAATATTATTTATATAGCTTCATTATATATATATTATAGAATAAAAAAAATAGTATGATTTTATTTATTTTGTTTTGTTTATTTCAGTGCCCTAGAAGAAATAAATATGGAATAATTTTGTCATGTTAGCTTTTGATGTTATAATATATTTTATTTAATAGTTATCTATTGTTACTTTTAGTTTATAAAGATGATAATATTACGGCTAATTAAATATTTAAAAATGGCCATTTGGAATATTATGTACATTATTTTACTTCATGGGAATGATATCAGTTGTCTCAGAGAAAGTCATTAAATGATCAAGAATGCGTATAAAAAACTATCCATTTCATATGTGGATATTAGTCATCACTACTGATTGATCATTATCATTGATACACTTTGAGTAAGATCTTGGGCTTATGATCCAGCTATTCTAATCACTAAATTTTGGACCTGTCATTAAAGTATACAAACAGTTGTCTGTATATCTGTCCCAGAAAAATCCCATTTGGAGTTTTCATTATCAATGATCATAATTTGAAAACTGAAAATCCACTCATAGTCCTTGTGTGAACACTGGATGACAAAATACCTTTCTTAAAATTGAAGACATTGTTATTATTATTTTATAATTTTTAAAATTCAATATATATAATACAATTTAAAAACTCCCCACATATAACAAATGTGCTAAAACTGTTCTATATCAATATTCTCGGTTTTCGCTTAACAACATTATAGTAATACAAAGCAGTACTTATTGTTATTTAAATACTGTTGTCAGTTAATATATTATATTGCCAAAGCATATGTAGGGGATATTCATTCTTTAAACAACATGAAATTCTATTTCATGATCAATGAGAGTCAATGTTTCATAGGAATAATAATAACGACTGATTGTTATTGTAGCCCTATGAAATTACAATATTTACTTTTAAATATTGATAAAACACATGCAGTGTATAAATATTAACATTTTGCTGTAGTAAGCATATTTATTGAAATATATAAAAATATATATAAACACAGAAGTTCAAGTTTTACGTGTGAAATAAAAATAAGTTACGAATTCAAAACCCTCCCCCCACCAAAACAAAAACATTTACTTTTCTTTGCCTTAAAAAAGGAAATGACAGTCACATGTGATCTTGCATTTTTCCCAGTTACCAATTTGCCTTCAAATTTAAAAACAATTTCTTTAACTAGCAAAATGAAGGATGTCTTTTCTTTCTCATGTGTCATAGCATCAGCCGGGAAGCGAACCCGCTAATCCAGGACAACTGCTTGTAAAGCAACTGTCACTGACCTCTCGACCACCAATGCTTGACAAAATGAAGGATGTCTTTTTTTACTTATTTGCAAATAACTAATAATAAGTATGAACGATATTTTTCAGGATTTTCACATTTATAAATTAAAAATCAAATTCACTTTTTTTACTTTTTAAAAGTAAAAAAAAGTGGTTTCTTTTTTAGTTTTTCAACTTACGATTAATATCAAAAATCTGAAATGTAATCCTACTATGTTTTTTATTTTATAATTTTAAATGTAGTCTTTTTCTCGTTGAGTTGCTTACCAATTATTTTTTACCATACCTTCTAAGTTGACTTCACATGTAGCATATTTTCAAATGGTTGATGATATTTAAATTTCATTTGCTTTTGATAATGTTTAATTTTACAATCATGCTGTCAACATAATTTTTTTTTTAAATTTAGAAAATATGGCTGATATATTGATAAACATGAAACTACTTCTATATCAAATCTCATAATAAGAAAATTAACCTCATTGTATTTTTAAATTACTTCCACATCTAAGAGGATTTTATTTGTGAATTTCTGTTTTGGAAAGTAACAAAATTTTTTATCAGTTTCTTCAATTACCAATTTGTAATAATGCAAAATTATGTTCAATACAGACATAAAGAATAAGAACTTCTTTGTATATTGAATATATATGTGTATGTGTGAGTAATGTATGCCAGTGAAAAGGTGACTGATGATTGGATCTCGCCATGCTACCTGAAGTGCTATCTCTGTATCAACATGTATAGCAACATAGTTTAATTATTGAGCCAGGATATCTGGATCATGAGTTAATACATCAAATGTGTGTTTCGTATCTTATGTCACAATGGAACAACATGCTAATATTTAGATTTTGTTTTAAATTGGGTAAAACGCTCCTGAAATGTTTGAAATGATTCAAATTGAGTATAGCATTAAAGCCATGAATTGAAGACCATTTACTAAGGTATGAAACACATTTTATGAAGGAACTTGTTATCCAGAAGCCTTAGCACATTCAAATTTTTAAATTGAATAGCTAAACTATGTCACTACATATCACATGTTCTATTTTAGAGATGACACTGAAATAGGTTGGAGAGAGAACATCATCTTTTCATTGGAAAATGCTATGTATATATTTGTATATATTAGAAACAATTTTGAACAATGGATTGAAAGGGTAACAAGTGCTGTATAAAATTGACTGTTTTGTTTTGGATTAAGTTGATTTTATGAAAATGTCAAGTGGATTTTTAATTAATATTTTTTTTGTTCTGGAAATTATTATCATGTAAAAACATACTGAAAAATGATGATTGTATGAAAGTTTGTGATGATGTTATTTTAGTTGTAATTATATCTTGGATTATTTCCATAATCTAATATTAATTGTTAAATGTTTGTAGAAAAATTCAAACAAATCCTTAAAGGCCACATTCATATTATTAGTTCTAGAAAGTCATCTTGTCAAAACTTGTCAAGATTTCTTCTCAAGGTTCCTAGTCCTTTGGCATACATGACATGGTCCTTTGACAGGGATTCTAAACATTTTGTGGATCTAATCAAGTATATGAAAATTGTGAAAGATCTGAGATATTGGTAAGTTTTGATTTAGAAATCTTATTCACAAATGTATCCTGTGATGAAGCTTTGTTTATAGTAAGGAAAGGATTAAAACAGGCAAAACTCTCCATACAGTAGTGCCACTCAGTGTAAGCCAGAGTAATCAATGGATGCCAGAAGGCTTGTGCAAAAAATCACTATCTAGTGCCTACTCATCCAACATCTCCAGACTAGTTTCTGGCTTGCACTGAGTGGCACTACTGTATGGAGTGGTTTGCCTGTTTTAATAACAGTTATGAGCAAGCATAAGAAATGGTGATCATGTTATGTTTAGTGATTTAAGGAAAGAATTAGATAACGATAATAGCTTATAATCCAGAATAACTTCCTGTTGATAGTATAATGAACTCTTAATATTCCGCTTACAACAACATACTTTAAATACAATGCAACAAAATCAAGGGATAATTATGGTATGAGTTTACCACTGTCATCCCTAATTAGCAATATTTACATGGGAAGAACCTGAAACTGTAGCCATAAATACTACTTTGTATCCACCTAAAGCCGGGCTTCAATATGCTAATGATCATAATAGTAATGATTATAGTAAATCCTCACACACATGAAAGTACTTACTGTTACATCCAATCAGGATAGAAACAAAAAATATGGGATTAAACTATCACTATGGAACAGAACAAAAGGCAAAATAAAAAAAATCTTCAATCAATAATATCAGAATAGCTTTCCAAAGCTGTAGCATATTACATGGAATTCTAACCTCAACAAGACTTAAACTTGAAATGCTGAAAAATAAAAACTACAGTTACAAAATACTACATGAATGTGAAATAATGTATATTGGTGAAACCAGTTACTTCATTGAAAAGCTATTAAAAGAATATAAACTGGTGATTACAAAATGAAAAAAATGATTTATCTAAAATAGTATACCATGTATGTACAAATAAACATATCTTTGGGGAAAATAAAATTAGGATAGAAAAAAAAGTACAAATATGAAAATTTAAAGAAGCTGCCCATGTGATAATGGCAAACAACCTGTAAATCAATCTAGTGTAATAATTCATAATATTTGGAAACTACTCATTAACCTTGTCTTTAAGAAAAAAGTGGAGAGATCCGGGTGATCCTCATAGATAAATATATAAAATTTCTATTGACCGTTGCCATTGATATTATAGCCTAGTTGTGTTAATGCATGATCTTAAATTCAATATTCATGAAACTAAACATTCCAGGATTGATTCGCACGATAGTACTATCACTGATCAAGTCAGCAACACCTGAATAAGAGAAGGAAAATATCTCTCAAAATATTGTCCTATATACTAAACTATTGGCTAATTTAAAAATTTGAATGTCTATGAAAAGTTTTAATAAAGTTTGAATTTTTCTAAAAACGTTTAACATTTATATATGATGGAAATAGTCCAACATATAATTTCGTACTGAAATGATTTGTACATATGTTTTTATTTTTTATAATTGAAATTCTAGTTTTGTCTACAATTAAATAATTATATATATAAATAATATAGATGGGGGAAATTTTAATATAAATAAACTGAGTGGATATCAAATTTATTTAATTGTGTTTCTATCTTTAAGTCAACATTTATTTTATTTCGTTAAATTATTAATTAGTTATGTATGCCATATTTATTACTAATAAATTATCAATAATTTGTGAAAATATGTATTTTAATTAAATTCATTTTAATTTATGTTTATATATACATCTTAATTTACATTGTAATTTTTTTATTTATCTTTTACTGAGCCATTTATAATATTTTCAAGTGCAAATCAATCTTCACACGTGTTGTTTTTACAAATTTACGTACTCACTCATAACCAAAGATTTAACAGAACAAGTATACTTGTTCCTCAAATTTATATCTATATAAGACACTTGTTGCTTACCATGCATATTCAGGGCTTGAGTTTATTATATGCATGATTCTATATTATATGTTAATTGCAGGTGGTTAAAAATGAGATAGATTTCTCTGTTCTGTAATATTTGAATTAGCTTGGTATAATCTGAATATTGTTTAAAAAAATCAAGCATATAATAGACTCAAGCCCTGAATATGCCCTGTAAGCAAAAGGTTGGCTTGAAGGACAAGTGAATTCACATGTCTTTTTAAATCTTTGCCTACAGGTGAGTACATGTTAATTTGTTAAAACAGCAGATGTGTGGAGATTGATTTGCTCCCAAAAATATTATAATAACTACTAGGCTGTAAAAAAATAAAAATATTTATTGGGTCATTTATAATTCTTCATTTGAAATGATGTTGAAGTTGTATATTTGACATCAATAGTTGTTCCTTTATTTAAATTGCATACTGACAACAAGAACTATGTCTAAACATCATCTTTTTTCACATCTACAATGTTGAATCATACTTGAAAGATTTGCAATTTAAATAAAAAAGTTTTGTGGAATTGAGGTTGAGCCTTTTCAATAGGTTTTTTTTAAGTAGTATAGAAATTATAATTTTTTTTTGTTTGAAATTATTAATTTTTAGGCAACTTTCCTCCTACTGGAAATATGATTCACATTAGCTTTTTCTAATCACTAGTTTACATTGAAAAAATTTTCTATAAAATCTCCATGGCATCTGTAAGTTAGGCTTGATAAATCCATGTAGCTAGTAAATATGCTTGAGATAAGATTTCTCTAATAGTATTCTTTAAGTTATTTTCCAGAGACAGGCGGCAGATAATTCAACAAGATTTCTGATTGATATTGTTGATATGATGATAACTGCTGACCTTTCTTTAAACTTGGAATTTTCTATGTCTTCAAAAGGTCTTTTTTAAATTCTTCAAATTCATACATTCAAATAACATATGATGTAGTCTAAATTTTAAAATTATTGTTTTGGTATATGTACTTATTTTCTCTTTAGTCCCTGGTCATTATCCTAGCCTTAAACAATAGTGCACTATCTCAAGTATTACCATAAATATATTCTCTATCAATAAATTGTTTTCTGATGTATGTTTGTAATGATTTCTCACTGCCATTTTTATCTTTCATTGTTTCCTTCTTTTCTAATGAATTCATCCCTAGTTTTCATATTTCATATCATTAAAAGAAATTTTTAATCTAATATTTTGCATATTGTATTACTTAGGCTTGGTAGAAATAAGAATTCCTCAAAGTGTGATATGGCTTCGGAAAGCTGTTTTAATGTTATATTGACTGCATATTTTCTTTAATTTGTCTGCCATTCCTAGTATGTATGTCCACATTTAATGTATTGCCTTTTCCAATTAACTATTTTAACAATTTTATTATCACTCTAAAATTAGAATCTTGCATTTTCCTCATGGTCAAAATATTCTTCACGAAAAAGAAGTTACCTATTTCACTGTCTATTATCTCATTGACTATCATCACTCCATCCCTAAACATTTCATTTTTTCATAGTTGATGTATCATTACTCCACATTAATGTTTATACATTGAAGCACCAATTCATATTATATCACAATGTTTTCAATCATGGATAATCAATGGTTACTAGATGGTACTACCAACTATACCCACAGAAGAATGATACATTATTTGGTTACAAAAGTTGAGAAATATGCTAAATTATGAGAAGGAATTGATATCTCAAGTTTAATTTATGATAATAAAAGGGAAAAATTGATCTCTTTGAAAAGATTGGAAATGGAATTAGAAGTTTATGTATTGAGAGCAAATATGCAGACGGCAATAAAAATTATTCAAGGGGCAGTTTGATTGATTAACTATTTATATAAAACTTTTCAATAATAATTTAGAATTTTTTGATAGATTAGTACTTATTGAATAAAGATAGGATTATAGGTGGAAAAATTAAATAGGATAACTTGAAAAGGAAGTTTGCTAGATTATTTGAGATCATTGTTTTTCACGTTTAGAAAATGGGAGAAAATTCTTAGTTTAGGTAATTATATAGTAATAGATGAATAAATAGAATGATAGTCAGTAGCAGTAGTTTATGTTTAAGAGTGGAATTTTTAGAATTAGAGATGAGATGAATAAGTAGGTAGATGTAGAGCAGGGGTGGTCACTATTTTTAACACATTTTTTATGCATGAGTTGATGTGCCACATACAACTTTTGTACTACTGTACAATTTTTTTTAGAGAATAAAATATGTTATAATGTATTATAGAAAAAAAATAAAGTTTAAATGAGACTTCTGAGGTGTCAAAGAAAGCAGCAGAATGTTTTCCAAGTTTGAATCCATAAGTTTGACATCATTTGTTTCTTATTAATTTCATATTGAAAATAGTTTTCATAAAGAGCATAATTGCAAAACTTTGAACAAGTCAATTTGAGTAATTACAAAATGAACATTAAAACCTATTAGCCATCACTCTGGATTGAAAGAGTGAGAACTGTACATTTATAGAATGAATGCCATAGCAAAAAAAATTTTTTTTACTTTTGTTTCACTTACTGATTTTAAATTTTTGTTATAATTTATTTTCTGAGTACTAACAAAAATTAGTTTTTAATTACACTATTTCTTGTCAAGAAATGGACCTAATTTTTATTTTTTATCACTAAATATGTGTGCAGCAAATTTAGTCCCTTGATGCATCAAGTGTGACAGACCGTGGGTTGGCCATCCTTTATTGTAAAGGACAAGAAACGTAGATTGTCTAAAGATAAAGTGTGAATAGGGAACATAAATAAAAATCAATATTTTAGATAATATGATACAATTGATATTTATTTATTGGAAGAAAGAATTTGGATAACATTTAATAGAAATAACGATGAGAGGGGGTGAATATTGAATTTGTGTTAGGCTTTAAGATGGAAAGGTATAGGAAAATAAATTGAAATCATAAGTTATAATGCCATTTATACATCTTCATTAATTTCTTTTTACAATGAAATCAAATAAAACTTTTGTTCCTTGATATTTTCGTATAGTTTCAACTAACCAGCAGTTTTCATCAGAGATACAGTATTCAAATGTATATGACCATACAATTAGTAAATATATAGACATAAATAAATTGATATAATTATATAAAACATTATATACAATACCTTGCATTATGGATGTTACAGAATACAAACATTTTAATGGACCCCATAATTTTATAAATATTAATTTTTTATTTTATTCTTATTTTTGTTTGATTTTTTTTTTTTGCATATAAATTGTTTTATATTTTTAATACATATATTACTATTTATAATTATTAGGTTCGTTAATTCGTAAAAGCCATAATATAGGGTATTGTATATAATATGTGATATAATTGTCTATTTATGTATGTACAAATATGTACCAACTGTATGGGCATTCTAAGAAAATATCAAGGAATAAAATTTCTATTTGATTGCATTATAAAAAATGATTAAAGAAGATATATAAATGGTAATATATAGATATACACAAACCAATGCATAAAAGAACAAGAAGCAGAAAGAAATTATAATCATGAGTTATGTTGGAACATAGAATCGAAAAGCAAAATAGTATAATTTAATGGTTAAAGAGAAGGCATGATTAAAAAAAAAAGTCAGTTATTTATAGCATTTCTAATGTCTGCCTTCATCAGTGAGAAGCACTAATTGCAAATATTTATCCAGTAGCCATCGTTATTTCTATTGTCTATTCAAACTATTGACTTGAAAATATTAAAAACTTAATATTTCGAACTAAGTCAACCTGCTTATATAAATATTTACTTTGATTAATGCTCAATTATATATTTTGCTGACTTAACAAAATAATTTTAATGATGGAGAATGGATTGCAAACATCTATCCAGATTTTAAATACCATCCAGAAAAGGCATGTGATGTATTTTTCTGAAGGTTTGTGATGATGACATTTTAGTAGGAATTCTATGTTGGACTGTTTTCATTATTTAATATTAATTAATAGTTGAATGTATTTAAAAAGTTTAAATAAAGTTTGAATTTTTCTAAAGATATTCATTATTTAATGTCAGATGATGGAAATAGTTCAATATATAATTATTATGGTAGGTATTGTTTTAGTATGTATATAATATTGTTCATATCCAGAACTTAAAATTGGCATTCCCATCTTTTCACATCATATTTCCCATTTCATTATTGAAGTCGGAAGAACATTGTGCAAAAGAATGGGAATACCAAGTCTAACTTTTGGGATTGAACTTATTTCTCTTTTAAGCAGTTTCTGCATGATTTTCTTATCATGAATACATATATTATCATTCATTACTAGAAATAAAAATTGATATCCCTATTCCTTTTGCCCAGTATTCTTCCTACTTCAATAAGTATTATGTGATAATCTTTGCATTACTTTCATGATTTTTACGATCTTTAAAATAATCATTTTTTTCTTTATATTGTTATTTCCAAATGCACATACTTACCTAATTCCTCCAAACTAATATTTCCAAAGAGTCCATTTAAGCTTCTTCATCACTTTCCACTTTTTGTCACATCAACATGGATTTTCATTTCATAAATTTAATATCCAGACAATTTCTTGTTACACCATCTACTTTATTTTATCCAAATAAACAAAAAGCCAGCACAATATAGTAATATTTTGACCCAACTGAATTGTCCATTACTTCTTTTAAAAATAACAAATAATACTGGTAATAAGAGATGATCTTGTCACAAATCCACTTATAATTATTATGGACCTAATATATCTAAATTGATAATACTTATTTTCTACATGTAACCTAATAATTTTGGGGCATACTTTGGTTCTTTTTTACTCTTTTAAATCTAAACAAAATAATTAAATAAAGAAATGTTTTTATTTACACAAATGAACTAAAAATTCGAAGAAAAAAAGTACTTAAGAGTAAAAAATAAATTTTCTCCAGTTTTCGCTGTATTTTTGATATGCGACCAAAATAAAAGCATGAAGTGCTCATGTTCAAAAATATTTTAAAAATATTTCTAAACATTTTATTTTAGATAAATCTAAAATCTAGGTATAGTGGTCTCAGATCCAAGGCTCCTCACTGACAAAGGCCACAAGCCGAAAAATAGTCTGGGGATATTGGATGAGTAAGCACTAGATGAAGATTTTATGCACAAGCCTTCTGGCATCCATTGATTACTCTGGCTTGCACTGAGTGGCAATATGTATAGAGAGTTTTGCTTGGTTTAATAGCAGTTATGACCAAGTATAAGAAATAGTGATAATGTGATGTTTATTGGCTTAAAACCAATCTTGCCTAATAGGATAGTGGTAGCTATGGTTATTAAAAAACCCAAACCACCAAAATGTATAGGTACTGAACTGTGTTTAGACCTATATGACTATATAAGCTAATGAGTTTGGATTGAAAATATTATAGTGTTTTCAATTTAAGATTCATAGTTTTGTAGTTAAATAGAGATAAAAGATGGTTGCTGGAGGGTTGCATTTGATCCTAAGATCTAGGTGCAGTGCTCTCAGATCCAAGGCTCATTGACAAAGGCCACAAGCCAGAAAATAGTTGGGGATATTGGATGAGTAGGCACTAGATGGGGATTTTATGCACAAGTCTTTGGCATCCATTGATTACTCTGGCTTGCTCTGTGACAATATGTATAGTGAGTTTTGCCTGTTTTTGCCAAATATTTTACTACATATTGTGAAAATTTATGAATTAAATTTAGCTCATTGTGCACTAATCAAATGATCCATAATATAACAATGTTGTCAGGTAAATGGTTTCTCTTTAGATGTAAACCAGGGATCTTGCGATCCAAGCTAAGTATTTCTTATTATTACACCATGTTCCCAACATTGACTGTTTTTTTCTATACCATTTTTATAAAAGTTATTTATTCATTCAAATATCCTGTTTTCATATTTCTCTTTCTTTTCATAAAGATCTAAATGAGAGAGGGAAAAAAAACCTTTCTTTATCTTTATGTTTCTTCTACTTCCCATATAATTTATCGTGATCCTTTTCCAACATTCTACAGAAAATGATCTTCATATAAACCACAATTATAGTCACAATTTCTTTTATTGATATCATAGATCCAGTTTTTGCATCAAATGATTAAACTTTCTCTAGTGTTGTTATGTGTATAATGAAACTTTTCCTCTATAATTCATCCCTTCCCCTTCTTCTTTAATCAATTTTTCATCTTTCAAGATATATTCTTTACATGTTCCATTTCCTATATAAATGCATAAAAATAAATTCTTTATCAATTTTACTTTTCATTATGTAGAATCTTTCTTAGCTACTTAATTTGTTTTTCATGTTATCTAGTTATAATATTGTATTCATCATTTTAAATTTGCTTTTAATTTCTTCCATGAAAAAAGTCCTGTTTATTTCTCCTTTAATAGCTTCAATTCGTTGTCTACAACTCTTCACCCAAGACTTATTTATCTAGAGTTGTTTTATTATTTTTTTGCATTTTGTTTAAAAATTTGAGTCTTGATCAATGCAAAGTTCTAAATATTAAAGCAAATGCCATGACCTCTTTCAAAATTATTTTATATACGTTGTATTTCTGATGTCAAAAATATGTCAGATTTTAAATCAAACATTCGATATTTATCTCAACTCTTTAATTCCCAACTGTCAGTATTTTATCTAAATTCCTTTTCCTATTTACTAAAGTGCATAAGCACTTGTCTTTTTTCCCCCTTTCTTCGAATACAATTGTCTCCATTCCCATCTTAAAGTTTATCCTTCACATTTAATACTAATATATTAGATTTTCCTCACTCATTTTATTTTAATCTCCAATTCTTTTAGAAACAAAATAAATAATAAAGTTAATAATGGATATCCCTTTTTAAATCCAATTTCACTATTAATTTCCGCTGATTCTATATTTCCAATTGATATATATATATATTTGTAAAGACCTAATTATTCTTAACCTCAAACCCATTTCAATATACTGTATTTAATATTTCTTCACAATTTTTTCCTATGCATTAGAATTATATTTCATAAATGTAGTAGTATCTAAATATTAATTTTAATTAGGTTTTTCAATGACAAGAATCGATATCATGCCCACATATTTGACTGATAAATCAAATATAAACAAAATTAATCTTAATGTATTCTTATTTTCCTTAAAAAAAAAAGGGGGGGGGGGGTATCAATATCTTCAAAAAATCTCATTTGCAGTAATTTTATAAGCATACACAATTTTTTTTTTTTAAAATAAATACTGGAGAATTTCCATACATGACAAAAAAAAAAATTAATAAACTGAAAAGCTTTTCCCAATTTGCTTTATTATTGTGGCCACCTGGTGAATAAATATTTTAAAATCATACTGTATATTAATTTTAATTGTTAAAAGGAGGTTGCATTGACAACAGTTTGAAATTGTCGATTGTTAATGATATTGGGATTAGCTAAGTGTTAACTGGCTTTTAATCATTAATTTTAATTAATAGAATCATAAATTATAAAGTAAATGTCTTTATAAAAGTAAATTATTTTTAGTGGAAACGGTTTTTCTTTATAATCAATTTTTACCTTATATGTTTGCAATTATAATATCATTTTCAATTAATATCCATTGCAGGGTGAAAAATCCATTATTTTTAATCCAGTAGTCATCCATCTTATTTAAGGTTTCCTGATATTTTACAGAAAGTTTATTTTTAATCCAATATTCATCCATATTACTTAAGGTTTCCAGATATTTTACAATCTCTTGGGATCCAAATTGTCTAATTGATAACATTTCGTTTACAACATGTCCATCACAGCCCCATTTCAGCATTTTAAATCTGTTAAACATGCTAATGGTATATTATGCGTTTGCTTTCAATCTCACCGTGCTATTTCCAATATTTATGTTTCTATATTCAACTGTGTGGTCTGAAGTATTTAAGTTCAATTAAATGTCCAAATCTCAGATTGATATGTAAGCATGATTAAAACACATATATTATAGTCTTTTTCTCCAAGCATGTAGGCATATTTCTTTTAATATCAAATTATTTCTAACAAGAGTATTCCATCTAATTTAAATTGCCAGATTTATTTAAATGTTTAGTTGTATTCTTCTTCATAAGTATCAAATGATTACATTTTAAATATGATACCATTTAAGATTTCAACTTATGATATATCTTAAATAATTTAATTTAAAATTCAATATATATTATGAATATATAACTTTGAATATATTATATTTCTCCATTTTCTCTTTATTTATTTTTAAATTACTTATAAATTCATTTTATTTTCATAAACAATCAGCAAAAGATATTGAAAAAACTGCAGATTGCTCCTCAGTATATATTTTCACCAAAACCTTGTCTCATCCAGACAGCCAAAATTATAACCAAGATATTATAATTGTTAACTTTTAATTCATTAATATCAAGTTTTATTTTCTCCTTTTATGAAATGTTATCAAACCTTTTCTTGATTTTATCTGACAACTCTTAAAACATTTCTGGAATTCTGAAGCATTATTTACATAAACGGCCCTATGCAAAATCAAAATGTCATAAATAATCTCAATTTATTTTCTTCCCATTCCCATTTTAATTCACAAAACAATTTTTATAATAGTGCTGTGAAAAGTTTTGGAGAATGAATAATCTTAGTAGTGTAAACATTATCCTGGATCTACTTCTTAAATGTTTCCAGGTGTTATATATTGTAAAAATGCTTATAGTATTAAAGGTCTTTTTTGCAATCTACAATTCTAATGCAAATAAGGCAATTTATACCCATATTTGGGTGTATCGTTTTTAAATATAACTTTTTTTTTGATTGGTTTAAATCCAAAGTAAACATCTATAGAAGGTCCTATTTATTAACATCTAATCTGTTTGCATTTTTTAAAACATGAATTCAAAAATCTAAAAAGTCCAATAAAAAAAACATTGAATTCATTTTTGAAAATTTATAGAATTGATAGAAGATTGATGATAGGTCTGTAATTTATAATAAACATCAACACCATTATTATTTTTCCTAATTATCTGATATATCATTTGGACAATTGATATATAGCTTTGCCAATAATTTTTCTCTTTATTTCTTTTAATTCCATCATTTCCTGAAACATTTTCATAGATTGAATTGCATGACTCATCTCTTTATTTAAAATATTTGGCATTGCAAAAGATGTATTTATAGGGTTACTTTTCTGGTTCTTCTCTTTGTATACTTCTTTTTAAAAGTCTTTGATACATTTGATGATATTATCTTTTTTTTTAGTAATAGTGTTTCAACTTTTTTCATCTATAATGAGGGTGTTATTCTATACTTTTGAGATGTTTATTTTCTTTTATAGTTTTGCAGTTTTCTAGTTATATTCATTTTTATTATTATTAATTCTTTTTGTATCATTTTATAGATTTTCAGATGGATTTGATTAATCTAAATTGAATCTTTTAAAATGTTTTTATTATTTATACATTACATACTCTCACTTGAAAATTTACTGGTGTCTATACTGTTTCAGAGCAAAATAGGCTCAACCATTTTATTGAAATTTTTTAAGCCTCATCCATCATCAAAGCCTGATAATATTTTGTAAGTTTTAGTGAATTATATTGGAGTATTTCTGAAGTCTAAGGATATCAACTTCAGTCAGATACTTAGCATATTCATTTGTGCTTTAGATTTTTTCAAGAAAGAATTCATAATATACCCTTCCCCCTGCATATTCCAAAGTCTATTTTCTCTATTTCTGCTTCTATATCCAAATTTATACAAAGAACATTCATTTTCCAATTGATTTCCAAATCTAGCATTAAAACCTATCATGACAATTTTAAAATATTTATATAGATCTTTGTTAATCTAACTAAAGATCATTTATTTCTTCATCACAATGAGAACTTATTGTGGCACATGAATTATCTCACCACTCCTAATATCATGATATTGTTGATCAATTTTCATTTCTGTTTCCAACATTTATGCATTTATAATAAAATGCATACCCATTTTTGAATCAATTGTCTTTTCATGTTTTCTTTTGACTTTACAGTGTTCTATTTAATATTAACCAGATTGTCTCTCCAATTCTGGCAACAATTTGTTACCCTGAAAGTGATTTGTAAGTAGGTAAATAAAAGTTTCCCATGGCAGACTTTACAGTTTTCACTATATATAAGGCCATAATTTATATCTATAGTGAGCATTCATATATACATTCTTTCTGACTTTGAGAAAATTCTACTGATATTTTAGTCAAAAACTATCAAAATCTGAGAAAGAAAACTATTTTTTTTTTTTTTTTGGTATTAAATTCACAAACAAAAACCCACACACTGATCTTGTTGGATTATGTGTCTTGTGCGAAGTTTATCTATTTTTTTTTTTAATAAATAGTCACATAGTAATGATAGCTTCTAAACAAAAGCATATGACGTGATTATTAGGGATTTGGCTCTGCTTGGTTCTTTTAAGACTTCAAAGAGAAATCAGATTCTCAAAAGTGAACTTTTTTCACAGTTAAAGACGGTATAATAAATGCACAATTCAGATGACAAACTAAAAAATAAATAAATAAATTCTTTGTCAATTATATATATAATTATATCTCTAGAATCTGATCTATGCTCAAAATATATAAGTGATCAAGATTATCGTTGAAAATTATTTTCTAAAACATTATATAAATTATTTTAAGAAACTTTTTTTATAATTAATGTAGGTTGACAATAAATGATACATCTCTATCCTTGTTGTGTGGAAATTTGAGAAAAGTTAAAATGGCACCTTATATTTATTTATTTTTAAATATTTGTAAAATTAACCATAAATATTGGTGTTACAAACAGTTTTAAAAGTATATATATTAAGAAATAAAGTAGTAGAACAAAATAAATATCTAAATTAAATATATACTAAAATTATAAATTGTGGGAAGGAAACACAGGAGAGCAGAAATATGAGAAACAGTAACTTGTGATACCAAAGATATTTGCTACTTGATATTGGAAGCTTTTGAATGCAATGATAGAGAAGAACAAAAAAAAGGTCATGAAAAGTTTGTGGTCTGATAGTATAAAAAGTGATCACTTGTCTTTTAAATTAGGGCTAAAAAGTTAAATTGGAATAATGAGATATCTTAACTTAGGAGTGTGTGAAGCAGATGAAAAAAATCATCTTAATAGGTCAATTACAAAAAGACATTGGCACAAGATTGTAGATCATGGCGTATTCCTATCAGAAATTTTAACCAATCATTGAACTATAAAATGAAATGTTAGAAAAGAAGAGAATAACATCATTTCTGCAAGTTATATGCAAATTTGCTTCAACAAATACAATTGTGCAGCTGCTATAGATTATATTATTTTCTAGAATGTATGTATATTTATAATTATATGGATGTTGGATATATGGAAGTATGAGCAGTATGTGTTTAGTCTGAATATACACGGATTTTAATATGTAACAGTGATCCATATTTGTTAGTACATTTCTTTATTTTTTTCCTCTTCATTTTAAGAATACATCTTTATAATTTTATTTAATGCACATTGATTACATAAGTAGTATTTACTAAGGCAATAAACCTAAAGCATGTGCAGTTGAAAATGCGAAGGTAGGGACCTCTACAGGTCTTAACCACAAGCTTATGCGTAAGCTTGTGGTTAAGACCTGTAGAGGTCTCTATCTTTGCATTTTCAACCGCACATGCTTTAGGTTTATTGCCTTAGTGAATACATCTTTGTTGGATTGGGCTTGTGAAGCAAGTGAATAGTAACAGTCTTCAAAAATATATTTCATTGTAAATTTGGCATTATTGTGAAAGAGGCAGATCTAATTTATGACATAAAGATAGTCTCAAAGATATTCTAAAGAGGTGGATTATTAATTACTTCCATTATAAAGATATTGATGAGAATAGAATGAGCAACTGTGATAGATAAATTGTTGAAATGTTTTGTAAAGAAGTTTGTTGCAGAAATTATAAATAACACAAAATTGCAAATGGACTTTGGTATCAGTATATGACATATGTAAACATTTGTGATTCTTGAATTGGTTTATATAGTAATCACAATAAAAATTATGAATTATTTTTCAATTTAAATGTCACAAGTAAATGCAAGAGTAATTATAATGATTGGTAAAGAGGATTTATACAAAAATAAAAAACATCTTTTAATATGCTGTGATTGAATTTGCACTGTTTTTAAATCTGATAAAATATTGTAATTCAATTTCCACTCGCATTGCAATTTAATTGAAACTTTATGTACATTTATATTTCCAATGACATTTTTTAAAAGTTAGCAAACAATTTTAGTCAAATATTAGCAAAAAATTAAAATTTTTAATTTAAAATATAACATCGGTGCTACACCATGTATTTTAAAATTGAACAACTTTTTGAAAACATGCAATTTTGTTCAACATTTTCAAAGCTTACTACTTTCCAAATATAATTTGAAATATTTACAAGATTGAACTGTCGTGATCTTCCATATATTTTAAATTAATTACATCATGTTCAAAGAATGATTGTTATTTGGTACTATATTTATGAAAAGAAAAATTAACAAGCTAGAACTATGACAATAACCATATGTAAAACTAATAACTAGAAAAAAATACATGTTTTTATTTAAAATACAAAACCATAAAACAATACATACTAGATAATAATCCAAATTTTACCAAAATCCTTAGATGACCATGGTTTCATCTACTAAACAAATAGACCTCAAGTGAAAATCAAACTAAAAGAGCAACATATATAAACAAAACAAACAAACCTTCCCATAATTCATTTCAAAAACCAACTTCCCTTTACATCAAAAGTTGTCTTCATAAGATTGATAGCCTCAGATTCAATAAGTTTTATCATTAAAGTTTCCTTTACTCTTTAATTCATTCTTTTCATAAAAAATAACTGTTGCATTGTCAAACAATATTTTATGACCTGTATTCAATTCATGAATATATAAAGCTGAGTTATGTACCTATGTTTAGCTCTACTTATATGAACTTTAATCCTCTCATTAAGGCTAAATTTACTCTGACCTATATAAATCTTACTACAACTACAAGGAATCTTATAAATAATATCAGTAATAGATTTACTGTTTTGAACTATTCAGTAAAGAATTCAAATCAGAACCTTTCTTCCATACAACCTTCATTCCTCCTAACAAATTTCTATTATAAACCAAATTATAAATTGATGACTTAAATGGTAAAGACAAACTCTTTATCTTTACTAACCATAAAACTTTTCCTATTAGTGAAATGATTATAAATATTATTATTAAATACAACATTTCTAATAAATTCATGAATACAACCTAATTCTACATAATCAGAAGCAAATTGACCTTTTTGAATATCAGCATTATTACTAAAATTATTAAGCCTACAATAAAAATTCAATAAAGATATTTTTTATGCGCAAAAGGCTGGTCACTATCAGGCCTAATCATATTTCTTAGGTTTTATAAAATGACTACAAAATAAAACATTATCAATCTTCTCAACACTTAAATCCAAAAATTTTAATTTTATAAAATCAAAACTATCACCCTCAGTAGTAAAATTAATACTAGAATCAAAAGCATTCAATCCATCTAAAAACTCCTCTAATTTTTCTTTCTGAATAACAAACAAACAATCATCAACATGTCTAACAAATAATTTTAAAGAAATAGAAAATTGATTTATTACACTACTTTCCAAAAAATCGATATAGACAGAACATATTAAGGAGAAATAACATAACCAATAACCCAACCCTCTTTAATTTTATAAAACACATAAAATACATTGAATCCTCTAATAGCAAAAGCAAATCATGAATAATCTTAATATTCTCTAAAAAGTAACCCCCGCCCCCAGTTTGTCCAAATAAAAACATGGGCTGCAATGATATTTCATAATACTGAAGAACCAATTAGCATTAATTTTGATCTAAGAAAGTGGTTGCAATTTTATTTAAACGATTTTTTTGGGAATCTGATGTGTGAATTATTATTGTTTATTTACAAGCATGATAAAATCATTAGAATCTGTTTATGTAACTAAAATAAATTATATGAAATATAAAAAAGGAACTGTATATAAAATTACTTGAGGAAATTGCGGTATGGTTTATTATACAGGAAATCAATTGGATGAAAGAGCAAAAAAAAATAAAAATGCAATTAATAGAAGAGAGAATCTATCTGCCTTATATATTCACTGTTTAAAATAGATTGTATAAAAATATAAAATCTTTAAACTACATTAAAGAACCTAATAAAAGGAAGATATATGAAATCATTTATATTAATTATAGCAAACAAAATTGTATGAATATATATAAAACATCAATTAATTAAACTATAATTGACTAATGATAAATGAATGGGAAAATTATATAGTCTATATTTATATAAGCTTTTTTTGCTCTTTTTTGTATATATTGTGTTATTGTTATAATAGATAGTAATTAATTTTATATAAAAGAGATAGATGTTGCCTTGTATGCAATGTAGATTGACAAATGTAGCATTCTGCGAATGTGTTGATGTGGCTAATTTTTGCTTGCAAGATAAGTTAAAGTTTTATTTATTTTAATAACAACTAAATAAAAATTTCTGTCACTGGGGAATATTTGTTTAGAGAGCGCATGAGAAAAAAGAGTTGGAGTGAAGAGAGATAGATTTGATTGGATTTGGAAAGGTTATAGAAAATTATTGCTAACATTTGGAGAGCGATTTGAGGCACTGACATTTAAAAAAGAAATTGTGTTTATTGTAATGAGGCCTTAAAAAGTAAGGCATACATAAGAATAGCTGGATTTTAAGAGGTTTGCTAATAAAAAGTTTTTTTTAATTTAAGTAAGAGAGTGGTTGATTTTGAGAAAGAGGGATAATGTTGAGATGTGAGTTTTAAAGTGAGCACATGTTTCTCATTTTCCATTATAACAAATAATATTTGTTTTTATATAAAGTGTTTGCAGAGAGGTAGAAAATCATAAATTTAAATACAGAGTAGAGGAATTGGAAAAATAAAGAAAATATGGACTGCATATGTATATCACAATATATGTATGATGTGCAGAATGACACTAGGAATGCTTTGGCAATGTGCACAGTATTTTGTGACAAGGTTTTCCATCTGAAGTGCTTAAATAAGACTAGGAATGATATAAAAGATGTATGATTGTGTAGATTATGTATAAATGTGATAAAAGAGATGAAAACATGTTTTTTAAGTATAGATAGTTGAAAGAGGAAGTTAGGAGAAATTAAGAAAAATATAGATAAGGATGATAGAATGGAATATGCATTTAATAGAGTGACAAGAGATATAGATGACAAAATAAGTAGCACAATAGGGATAATTAGCCAAGGAATAAAGAAAGTAGAGAAATGGGTAAAAGATGTAGAAGTAAAATTAAAAGTGTTAGGTATGAAGTGTGAGCAGATCAAAGAAATAATGAATAGAAACAAGGAAGAAGTAGATAAGGGAGTTCAGAAGGTTGAAGAAAATGTTACACTTGAAATAGGGAAAGTAAACTACAAGAAAGTCTTGATAGAGGACATGCTAATTAGAGGATGTGAAGATATAATTGCAAGCAAAAATAGAAGTAGATATGTAAGAGTATGTTTGCCTGAAGCTAGTTACAATTAAGGTAAATAAACAGGGGAGTAAAGATGTTAGTGTTATAGTGGGGACAAATAATTTGTTGGCATTGGAGAGTAATGGATGAGTACAAAGAATTAATTAGTAGTTTGAATAAGGTTAAGAGTAGGAATAGTTGGATTACTACCAAGATTTGACAATAGGTATATATTAGATAGGGCATGTTCTATCAATGAGAAATTAGAAAATTTATGTGATAGAAATAATGTTATGTTTGGGAATGTGTGGAATTTTTTTATTAGTAAGAGGGAGTTATACAGTAAAGATGGATTGCATTTAGCAAAACAAGGAAGTGAAGCATAGGGGGCTTGATTTATGAAAAATATTATATTTTGAAAAACTTATAAAGGGGGTAGGTTTTAAATTGTAGTATTAGCAAAAAGAAGGTTAAGGATAAATGGAATATAAAAAATAAACAAAGGGTAGCTTATCTAGATGTAAATGTAGATGTGGAGAGAGAATGAATCAGCAAAACGAATAATAAACTAACTATAAATATAATAGAAAAGAAAGAATCAAATAAATTTATAAAAGGGCAGAAAAGGGGGTGTAAAAATTGGATATGAAAGGTGGTAGGAGACCAGAAAAGTGGTTGGAATTAAACAAAACAGTTTAAAATAAAGGGCTTGAGATATTAGCAGTAGTGAAAACACATCTAAGAGAAGAAGAGCCTACACAGGAAAATTTGCTATGGCAGAGTATAAATAGAAAAAAAAAAAAGGGGTGCTGGTATAGAAATAATGTCAAAAAAATACTTAAATATTGTAAAGTGTCAAGAACATTTGTGGTTTGAAGTTAGGAAAACAAGAAATGGACCATGGCTATAGTATATATAGCCACTGGAGATAGTAAACTATAATGGAGTAAAACAGTAGCATATATGAATGCCTATTTAAGAATATACAGAGTTTCAAAAAAAGAGGGGAAGAAAATTATGGTTGCAGGAGGATATGAATGGACATATTGAAGAAATTGATGACTTGGATAACAAGAATGAGCAGCTTCTGAATATTTTTTGTTAGAGAGTAAATTTAAACATTGGAAATTTATCAAATATTTATGAGGGGCAATATACACTAAAAAATATTTCACACAATAGATTATGTATTCGTAGATAAAGAGAAAATGAATAAAGTATGGAAAATTAATGTTTTTGATACATGAAGAGAGAGTATGTAATAGTGATCATAATTTCTTTTATAATATAAATGGTTAATAATGTAATGAAAAATAATAAAAGTAGAAAGGATAGTGAAAGATATGGATGGAGAGTGAATAATAAGAATAAGTTAGAAGAATATAAAATAAAAGTAGAAGTTATGGAGAATTTGTTGGGAATAAATTTAAGAATTGGTGTGATGAAGTAGAAGAAGAGACAAATAGGGTTTTAGATGAGAGTATTCAGAAGAATAAAAGTAATAGCAAAGTGAAAATTAGTAAAAGTGTAAAAGAGAGGAAAAAAGTATGCAGAGAATTTAAATAAAAAGAAGTTGGCTAAAACATAATTAGGTTGTTTTACAATAGTGTGTTGAAACCACCGGAGGGCATTATTTCTATGATAGCGCACAGAAATATGCCGTTTAGGCGGCCTCCGCCGCTATCGAACGTTCTATTTCTAATGTGTAAGCCTAGAAATAGTCTTGATACAGAGGGGGGATGGCTCTATGCTAATGCACAGAAACATGACATTTGTCAATCTGCCGCAGAAGCTATCAGGTCAGCTTACAGCTCAGATTTCGGGGCTAAGCATTTTGGATGTGCGATCATATTTCACTTTTAATTACAGTATTGTCTGAGAGTATCTGGAATTCTGATTGTCAAAACTATTTTAATATTCATTAAGACCACCTCCCCCTCTATCTGCCATGTTTTAGGAAGGTCTACTAACAATTATCAGCAGAGTCTCATGCTTCCCTAGCCCCCATTTCCTGCTGAAAAAATTGGGCAAGTGTAGGTTTAAGCGCAATTCCTATCAAATCACACTCTAAGTCACATTTTGTGCGAGAACAACTGCCAGCTGAATCAAATGGCTGAAATAGGAAAAACTTTACGAATGTCAAAGAAAGAACTGAATTCTTTGACTGCTGGAACCGGGTTATCAAACAAAACAGCTTGAAGCTGCATGTCTGCTTTTTTTCCTGAAGAGCCCAAAAAGTTGGTTTTAATTGCCGTATATATTGATGTTTTTGGGGGGAATTACCATCAAAACTTTGTCAAACCCCTTCGAGTTTTTTGTGTTCCGTTCCGTTAGCAATTGGGAGCACCCCCCCGTTTCTTCCTCTCCCAAAGTTTGACTTTGGCTTGTAAATGTTACCATTAAATTGACAATAGATTTATTTATAAAAATAATAAAACAAACAAACAAACAACAAAAAAAGAAGAAGTTTAATCGGCTGATTTTTTTTATCATACAATACCGAACCGAAAATAGAAGGGTTTAATGAGAAGAATAAAAACAAACAAAAAATTGGTAACTACTTTTTAAAATTCATTTTTAATTGATGTATTTTTTTGGGTTGCCAAAATTGATTTGATAGCTGCCGTACTTTTTAAATGTAATAAACAACAACAACAAGAAAATACATAGACCGAAAAAAAAAAAAAAATCCCAGCCCTCTTTAGAAAATATAAATAATGAAAAGAATAAAAAAAAAAAATTACGTACTTTCACATGTAAATTCATTTTTTGTTAATTTTTTTATGCATTTTTTTTTTTTTTTTGTTGTGTTTAAAAAATTGATTTGATATTACTTTTATAAATGTGATAAACAAAAAAATCAAAGCCAAAAAAAAAAAAAAAAAAGAAACCCGGCCCCGGAAACTTTATATTTATCTTTGTTTACAAACCAACCACGCCCTCTGGCGGTTTCAACATGCTATTATAAAACAACCCATAATTATATAGAGAGAATAGTAATTATATAGAGAGAATAAAGTTAAATAGTAAATTTTTGGAAGATAGTAATAAAAGTGGAAGAGATGGGAGTAAAAAAATTTGGAAATATATTAAAAGAAGGAATGTAAGGGAGAGAGAAATAATAATGCTAAATGTTGAGGAGAAAGAGTGTAGTTCTAGAGAAAAATTAGAATCAATCTTAAATAAGTATGTAATGCATATAGAAAAGATGTATGTGAAGGTAATGATAATCATAAAAGCACATAGTAATGGAAATATTAGTTTTATACAAATGAATTGAATGAGACAGGGAAGAAGTTGGAAAAAAGGGAAGGCAAAAGGCTTAGATGGAAGAGCAGCAGAAATGGTGATGAATTTGGGCAATAGTTTATCATGCTTTAATAAGATGACACAGAAGACAGAACTCTCAGATAGCTGGAATAATACAAGAGTGGGGCTATTATTTAAAGGAAAGAATAAAGAACATAGAAAGATTAACAATTGTAGAATGGTAGTGGTAACATTGGTGTTGTATAAAGTTTTTGCATAAATGGTGACTGGAAAGGTGGCAAAATAGATGGAAGAAAATAATATAGTAGGAGAAATGCAAGGAGGTTTTAAAATGGATAGGCATATAGGAGATACTTTATTTGTAGTTATACAACTTATAGGAATGAGTAGGAATACAAGTAGGCAATTATATATGGTCTTTATAGATATAGAGAAGGTATATGATAGAGTGAATAGAAATAGATTATGGGTAAGTTTATTAAATTTGGGAATGAATGGGGCTTAAGTGGATCTTATTAAGACCTTGCATGAAAATAATTATTATACTTATAATTAGGAAATATAGAATTAGAGTTAAAAATGAAGTGGGACTAAGGCAAGGATAACCCATGTCACCTATTTTGTTTTTGTTATATTTGAGAGAAATGGAAAATGCAATAGAAAGATTAGGAATAGGGTTAGAGATACTATTAGTAAATGGCAAAGGAGTATATACATTTCTGGTCTTTTATTTGCTGATATTTTATATACAGAAAATAGAGAAGACATGGAAATTGTGCTGAAGACTTGTACAGGGGAAGATAAAAAGGATGGGGATCAAATTTAGTCAAGAAAAATCAAAAATAATGGTGGTAAATGCTGGGAAAAGAAAAGAGAAAGAATTTTTCTTGGGGGATACAAAGTATGATAAATAAATATAACTATTTGGGAATTATCTTAAGTAATCAGAGAAATTGCTTAGATGAGTAGGAGAAAAAAAAGAGAAATGAAGCAAAAAAAAGAAATGGACTTATAAAGAAATTAAGATGCTTTCACATAATAAATATATAGCAAGAATTGTATGGAAGGGAGTGGCCGGAGCAGGGTTAACTTATAGTAACAATGTGTTATGTGTTAATAAAGAGGTGTTAGATTACTTAGAAAAAGTACAAAGAGAAGTAGGAAGACATGCATTAGATGTAGATATGTGGGCCACAAAGGAGGCATTTCAAGGAGAAATGAGATGGTCAAATTTTTATACAAGAGATGCAAAAAGTAAAATGAAAATGTTTGGTAGATTAAAATTTATGGATAGTAATAGAATAGCCAAAATAGTGCTTAACAATAAAAGACAGGTAACAAGATAGGTGAGGAAGGTAGTACAGTATGGAGAAAATTTGGATAAAGATTTTATGTCAGTTTACTTGTACAAAGAGTCAGGTTGATTGTGTTAGGAGTATTGATGAGTGTTATAATGTCAAAGACTGGGATAGAAAAATAGATGTATTATTAAAAAATAAGGAGCTGGAGAGATAGAGTTCTAGTATGTGACTAAGAAGAGCTTAAATACATGTAGAAGTCAACAGAATATTGGATGTGAGTTAATTTATGATAATAGCAGGAAAAGTAGTTACTATTTCAGTCTCAAACAGTATCATTAGCAATAAGGGTAATTGGGGGAATGTGGATGATTTACTCTATAAGTGATGTAAGGAAGGCATGGAAAATATTAGGCACTTTTTAATAGAATGTAAATGTTTACAAGCAGAAAGGGTATAAATAATGAAGTTGTGGGAGGATAAATATAGACCAAGTGATTTATATAAAAGTGGATTATTGATCTTTATGCTGAGGTTGGAAAAGATAAGGGGATCTAGATACAAAGGCCATGGAATGGACAAAGATGATGATGTGGAAGTGGAATAGATGGGGAAAACCTAGGGTGGGGAATGTGAAGGAAAGATGAGGTGGCTAACATGTTTTCTTGGACATATTGGTTGGGAGATTCTAGATTTCAATAAAGGAAGACGTAACACATCATATCACATCTGAAAAAGTATAAAGAGAAGTAGGAAAACACGCATTAGATGCAGATGTGTTGACAGAAAAGGAGGCAATTCAAGAAGAAATGGGATAGTCAAATTTTTATATGAGAGATGCAAAAAGCAAAATAAAAATGTTTGGTAGATTGCAATTTATGAATAGTAAGAAAATAGCCAAAATAGTGTTTAATTAGGTTATGAATAAAAGACAGGTAACAAGATGGCTGACAAAGGTAGTAAAGTATGGAGAAAATTTGGATAAAGACTTTATGTCAGTTTACTTGTACAAAGGGTCAGATTGATTGTGTTAGGAGGATTGATGAGTGTTATAATGGCAAAGACTGGGATAGAAAAATATATGTATTATTAAAAAATAGGGAGCTGAAGAGATAGAGAATTAGTATGTAGAGTACGAAGAGCTTAAATATATGTAGAAGTCAACAGAATATTGGATGTGAGTTAATTTATGATAATAGCAGGAAAAGTAGTTTACTATTTAAGTCTCAAACAGGCTCATTGGCAATAAGGGAATATACACATAAATGGAGAAATGTGGGGAGTTTAGTCTGCAGGTTATGTAAGGAAGGCATGGAAAATATTAGGAATTTGTTAATGGAAAGTAAATGATTACAAGCAGAAAGGATACAAATAATGAAGTTGTGGGAGAATAAATATAGACCAAATGATTATACAGAAAGGTGTTCTTGGTTTTTATGCTGGGTTGGAAAAAGATAAGGTGCATATAGATACAAAGGCTATGGAGTGGACAAAGATGATGTGGAAATGGGATAGAGCAGGTAAAAGAAGAATATGGGAAAAACTTAAGGTAGGAAAATAATAAGAGAAGGTAAGCTTGCTAATAGGTTTTTCTTGGCATATTGCTGAGAGGTTCCTGACTTCAATAAAGAAGTAGCCATATCACATTACATCAGAACACATGAAATTGTAAAATAGTTCTAACACGAAAAGGCAAAAATCAATATTTGCCAAAAAGAGCTTGTGAGGATTAGCCAGCCCAATCTTTATGATAGGTTCTTAAAAAAAAGGGGGTGGGGGGTTATTAGCTATCTTAAATTTGAAATAAATGTTTTATAACTTTCTTTGTGTATCTCTGATTGTATGAATTTTGGGGGGGATTTACGCTTCAATTCATATATATATTCTTTAATAAATCATTTTAATTTTTGCTATTATTATTATTCATTGAAAGTTACCATTGAGTATGAATGCAATATAATATTAAAATAAAGAGATGACTAAATTATGGTTAAATTGTTATCAATAATCATTTTAATTGTAATGATGATTAAATATGTGTGTGAATAGTTTGTAAAGAAAATGGAAGAATACTTTATTTTTCTTTTTACATAAAATTTATGTAAGATTATTTATTTGTATTATTTTATATTTAATGCTTTATTCTGAATGTTAGAATATTCTCAAGGATTATTTATTATCTGGTGTGTGAGAGAATCTTTATGGATTACAGTAAGCACGTTATTACGAGTACGGGGAGATATTGGAAAAGTACTATGGAAATGCTAATACAATAAAAGGAAATAGAATTCTGGAGAGGGATTACCAATATTATTATCTTTTAATTTTTCTAACTCTGCTATTTGCAAGAATTTGTTTCCTGTTTGTTTTATTATTGCTGGATTATACAATAAATGAATTAATTATAATGTATGAGCAAACTATAAAAATGCATCATTAAAAGTTAGGTTGTAGTCAAGCATTGGTGGCCTAGCAGCCGGTCCAGGTTCGCTTCCCGTTATAGGTTATCCAAAATTTCATCAATTTTTTTTGTCCTATATCTTCCAAATTCATCATCCAGATAATCATCAAAACAAAATATATATGTAGAGCAAAGTAATCTATCTAAATCCCTGAAGAAAAACGATGTCAATGTCACAATTGATAAAGCATTTCCAAGAACTGTTAATTAGTCTCATGTTATTTAGTCTCATGTTTATTATAATTGTTCTAAAATAAGTAAGCACTTAAATAAGAGATAGTTCAATTTTAAAACTGTGCGTCATATAAACAAGATCTCTTTTGGCAATCCTATTATCAACAGTCTTTGCATCAAAATCAATGGGGAATCAAATTTGAAGATATGAATATGAAATTTTAAAATTATACAAAGCTTTTAATAAAAAAAGCATATATAAAGAGAAATATCAAAAATGGTTATTAATATTTGTTTATTTTTTGTATATGTTTTTTTTAGCGTTTTCCATTGAAAACTTAGAAATGAAGAACATGTATTCAATGTTATGTGATACATTATTTATATCACACACACATTTGTTTAATAGTGTGATGAGTGGAATTTAAATATACATTGGAATTTTTTTTAATAAAGGCTACCTAAATTATTAAACCATTATTATTACTAATATTTTTATTTTATTTTGACATGTGATAATTTATTTAATCATTGAAAGTATGTCTTTAAAGGTGAATTAATCTTGTAGTGGTTTTCTTGAGTTATATTAATAAATGTTAGGTTCTGTAGACTTGAAAGAAGTCATTTTAAATATATATTTAAGAATCAGAGGCTCCTTAGAATTGCATTGTTGTATGTACGTACATGTTGGATCCATTTGAATATAAATGACGTGAAGGTGACATATGGGTTCAGGTAGTAGTACTCCCATTGTATTTAGATATTTTGACACATCTGTCATTTTGTATATTTATGTTTTAGTTATTTTGCAAAAATAGTATGCGTGAATTCATATATTGGGAGTAGTAATTATTCACCAGAGAAAACATATCCTTATTATCTCAAGTTATTTAATTATTAATTTAATAAGATTTTATATTATCTATTTACATAATATAGATGATCTTTATTAATGTTGTACTAAATTACTATAATGGTCATCCAGTATAATATTTTTGCCCATAGTGTTGTTACAAATTTATAAATAAATAATCAAAATAAGATTGAAATAAACAACTATTAATAACTGTATTATAATATTTATGTATTTGATTATAATATATAAATATATGATTAAAAAAATACAATTCAATGTAAATAATGTCCACTAGATGGAGTAGGTATAGTTAATTGATTATTTGAATTGTATAGTATAATATCTTGAAAAGACCTCAATGGAAATGAAAGCCTGTTCGATAAATATTATAATAGTTATTAATAGTTGTTTATTTTAATCTTAATTGATTATTTATTTAATATTATAATAATAAATAACATTTATTATTCAAATATAGTATTTAATTGGGTTACAAGTAAAGGGCAGCCAACAAGATGGGTGAGAAAGGTAATGCAGTATGCAGAAGATTTGGATAAAGAATTTATGTCGATATACTTGTACAAAAGGCGGGATGATTGTGTTAGGAGAATTGTTGAGTGTTATGGTAGTAAGGAGTGGGATAGAAGAATAGATGCATTAATAAAGAATAGGGAGTTGGAGAGATGGAGAACTAGTATGGACAGAAAGTAAAACGAGTTTAAATATATATAAAAGTAAACGGAACATTGGTTGTGAGTTAATTTTTATGATAATAGTAAGGAAAGTAGTTTATTGTTTAAGGCTCGAAAAGGGATCTTTAGCAACAAGGGAATATACATCTAAATGGAAAAATATGGGTGATTTAGTCTGTAAGTTGTGTAAAGAAGGCATAGAAAATATTAGGCATCTGTTACTTCAATGTAAATGTTTGGAAGCAGAAAGGGGGTAAAAATAATGAAGTTATGGAAGGTTAAATATAGAACAAAGTGATTATACAGAAAGTGAGTTATTGGTTTTTATGCTGGGTTTGGGGAAAAATAAGGGGATTTTAGATATGAAGGTCATGGATGTGACAAAGATTATGTTGTGGAAATGGGATGGAGCAGATTATGGGAAAACTT